>PVIW01000109.1:351145-537137 GCA_004026585.1 Noctilio leporinus
AAAAAAAAAAAAAAAAAAGGAAATTATTTAGATACAGTATAAAATTATTCAAGTTATAGACTGGCCAGAAAAAATAAAAAGAGAGAATTCCAATGTGAACTTAGGATGTCAAGTCAACTGTCTTTTATTTTAATAATTCCATAAAAAGCATGCTGTTCTTGTCTCTTTCTTCAAGCTATGTAATCATGCAAAGAAGGTGCCAATGTCTCAAACACTTTCATTTAGCTTATCTACATTCAAATCTCTTTACATACTAATCACCTGTGATCCACATACTAATCCCATGTGGAGCATCTGAAAGGATATTAAAAAGGGTCATTCAAGTTAACTTAGGAGTGGAAGACTAATACAAACACCATTGATTAACTTGACCAAACCAAGCTAAAAGCATAAAACTATAATGGAATCATTTAGAGTTAATGGAGACAGATGACCTCTCCACTTTTCATTGAAGTTCCAGAATTTTTAAATATTGAAGATTAGTCAATGTTGCTAAGGAAAATAATTCACTGTACACAAAATTATGTTCATGTTCTGTAGGCTTACTGTACTGTTACTTAAAAGAGGCCTGAATTCCAAAATACATATTTTCAGAAAGGCCTTCCATATTTGAAATGTTGTAGTAATTAATTGAATGTATGTATCATGATGTACTATTTATATTTATTTATACATATTTATCACTACTACCACATTGTATCAGGCAAAAAGCAAAATCAAAAATATACTCTATATTTCTGTATAAATAGTGGCTCTCACAATGTATTTTTAAGTCCAACTCCATTTCAATTACCTAAAGACCTATTTGACAATCCATCAACTCGAACACATACATATATGTGTGTGTATACACAGATACATATTCTCCAACACAATCTGTGATAAAAACAGTATCCCATTTGAGAAGATACCATATTTTTCAGTTGCTTAACTTAAGGTAAATTTTAGCAAAGAAAAAGCCAGAAATAGGATTTTATAAAAGTTACAGTATAAAAAAACATACCCTAAGATTTCTTGAAAGATACAATGGCCTCCCTGGTCTAAAGAGCTGACATTGAAAGTCTGACAAGAACACCCAAGATATTTATATCTACTGTTCAAGTGTTCTGCAAATTTAGCCCTTAGTCAAGTTGTTTAAACTAGAGAATTAGGAAAAGAGCAGCAACAGAGCAGAATATGAAAAGAATATTTCTTCCATGTGCTTGCCTTTGCTAGTGAACTTATTGTATAGCTGCCATAACAATTATTCACCACAACCAATAGAAAATATCAATTCTGCCTACAAAATAAGGTTGAATAAACTTTATTCCTGGCATGTCTTTGATGCCTGGATGGAAAAGCTCCTCTAAAAGCACCAGAAAGACTAAGTTAGGGGTGGTTTTCTCATAGCAGATATCCAAAATCCAATCCCCTGGGCCAAGCCCTGATCTCTAGATGATGGAAAGAGAAAGCAAAGCCAATAGATACTCAGAAAGCACAGGGTTCTTTCTCAGACAGAACTGTGGTGTAGTTGGGGCATCTGCCTGAAAGAGAGAATGGCAGCACATTTCTCTTCTTGCTGTCAGCATTGACCAGGATGAACTAATTTGAGAGAATGCCACTTGTGTTTCTAGGATTTGGTAGCCACTTTTCTCCCAGAGTTCTCAGAAAAGAAGTCCTGCTCAAGTGTCTGGAAAGCAGGTGGAGGCATTCCCACCAGCCCACTTCCCTGCATGCCTCAGAGCTCAGGGATAAGGTCCTGAGATGTTCTTGCGGCTTCAGGAGAAGGGTGATGACAATGGAGGGAGGGCCAGGTCACAGGACTCCCAACTGGAGAAGGGGCTGGGCAGTATGCACAATGGCATGAGACTCTCCTTCTCTGAAAAGGTCAGGTACCAAGAGCAAACCAAATGTGAACACAAGAATGCTTAGCCCTTCACCTGCTCTCCGCTCTCTGTGGTAGATGGAAAATGGCTATGAACACTTAATCTGAGTTGGCTACATGATCTTCTGTAGACATTGAGGCATTGGTAATGTGACATAAGCAGACACTTGGCATATCATTGGGCACTGGGGCTGCTCTTGTGAACCTTACAACCACCACTCTGGGGGCAGGGGCAGGAAAAAACTTCCAGTGACTTGTGACTGAATAGCCTCTCTTCACCAAAGACAATAGCCTGCCAACCTCCAGGAATGTGAAAGCCTATCCCACCAATGTCTAGTGATCAGCTACCCTGCTACATGACCACAGATGCAGGATAAAGCCATTATGCATTAGTCAAGTTGGCCCAAGCTAAAATAACTGCCCAAATGAATCACATAGTTTGAAGAACTGTTAGAATGGCTGCCATGTTAATGTTCTTGTAACCAAGAGTTTGGAAAAAACACAGCTTGCTTTACAAGATTTACTATGTCATTCTTACAAATATCAACTGAACTCTGATCCTCAATCAACTTAAAAAAGGTACAATGGTTTTTCTTAAGCTGTTTCTTTAAAAAATAACAGAAGACTAAAAGAAAGATGTAACCACAAGAAAGCCCTCTAGGGAAGCAGAAAATAGTCTGTAGAGTTGCTCTAACCTTGACCAGTTTATAACAACCTGAACAATGGCCTTGAGTCACCTTGTGTGGTACAAAAACAAGCGACATATTCCTATGTTTTAACTTAATTTTCCGGAGGGTTGAAGAGATGAAGTGCATTAATTCCATTCTAAATTATCTCAATACTTAATTTATTAGCCACTTGCTAGACTCATAGTCTATGCAAACTACTGAACCACCTCCAAGGAGAAAATCATGGTAAGTGAGAGAGAGATTTAGAAAAGAAATGGATGAGGGGAACAGAGGTATCCCTACTAATGTCAGGTACAAGGCTGGGCACTGTAAAATGTAGGATCTCTTTTAATAGCCACAAAATCCTATAAGATCCCTCATTTTTAAAAAATATTTTATTATTTTTAGAGAGAGGAAGGGAGGGAGGCAAAGAGGGAAAGAAGCACCAATGTATGGTGTTGCCCTTCACCTGCCTTTAGCCAGGAACCTGGCTGGAGACCTGGCTTGCAACCTGGTTATGTACCCTGATTGGGAATAGAACCAGTGACCTTTGGGTCCACAGGCGCCTTATCCACTGTGCTACCAGCCAGGGCCAGATCCCTCATTCTTATGATGTATTAATAGACTCAGAGAAAGTATATAACTGTTTTAATAAGGTGTGAACTTATTAGCCTGACAATTTTTAGTTAGGTGAAAAGCCTCAGTTAAGGAGATGAGGCAGGTACTCTGTAAAGAATACTCAAGGGCTCCTAAAAATACAGAGGGAAGGAAAGAGATTACACATTAAAGGCAAGAAGAGGAGGATTACAAAAGTAATGTATTATCGACAGGGAAGATTTTGAGTTACACTTTAAATAATAGAAAATTTAAATCTATTGTTGGAAATGGGATTTTTAAAAAATTTCATGTCATAGAAATGTTTTACTATAGAAGAATTTCAAATGTAGAAAAATAAAAAGTAGGGAAAATAAATTTATTTTTCACTTGCCAAATATAGTTATGAATAACCTTTGGTTAAATTACTTAAGCTGGGAGTATACTATGTGCAGGGTACTCAGAAAGATAAACGAATAATCTAGAAAAAGAACAGCAAGTAGTTTGGTTTGCTTGACAAAAAACACATGTAAAGAGCAAAGGTGACACCTATTCTTTAATAGCTTAAAATATGGACATTGACTGGCAGGCTAACCTACTGCAGCATTTATTGAGGTGAATTATATGACTAGGTATCTAATGAGATATAATTTTATAAATATCACACTAAAAATGTAAAGTTAATTCTGGGACAGAAAGTCATTCATTGTCCAACAAATATCTGTTATTCTGACCTATTAGATGATTTTCAACCCTTCTCATTTCATGGCACATATATTTTTTGGCACACCACGAAGTATAGTTCATGTTTTTGACAGTAGATAAAAATAGGTATAATCTTGATTCATTTACTCTGAATGGCTACTGTTAAGTTGGCTGTCATTTTATAAAATTGATAATCTAAGGCAAAAAAGGTGCCCCTGACTGAATAGTCAGGTATTGCATGTTTTAAAAATTCTTATAGCAGCCCTGGCTGGTGGCACAGTGGATAGGCATCTGCCTGGGAACCCAAAGACTGCTGGTTCAATTCCCAGCCAGGCCACATAATCAGGTTGCAAGTCAGGTCTCCAGCCAGGTCTGTAGCTGGAGGCAGGTGAAAGGCAACCACACATCAATGCCTCTCTCATTCTCTGCCTCTCTCCCTTACCCTCTCTCAAAAAATAATAAAAATATTTGAGAAAAAATTCTTGTAGCAAGCACACCAGTTGAAAATCGCTGCTATAGAGGTACCAAAGAAATATATGAAGCATAGTTAATTTCACACACCTCATAACATATCAACATATTAGTGTTTTTATATCTTTCTGAAGTCATTTTTATAGGCTTTGGTATGATGAAAGTAAACACACTCAGGATCAAAGCCCACCATCTTGAAACAGAAGTCTCTTTATCTATGAGTATTTAACTATTGAGAAATCCAATTGCTTAGATGCAGAATTATATCTATACACACATGCTTGTACATATATCATTGTTCCATCAAGACAGTAGCTTTCAATTTGCTAAATCTTATTCTATAAAGAACTCCCAGAATAAATATAG
Organism: Noctilio leporinus; assembly: GCA_004026585.1. Lineage (NCBI taxonomy): Eukaryota > Metazoa > Chordata > Mammalia > Chiroptera > Noctilionidae > Noctilio > Noctilio leporinus. The sequence goes on from PVIW01000109.1 coordinate 355,814, forward strand.
ATGTTCTCTTCTCTAAAGTCAGGCTAAAGAGAAAAAGAGCAACACAACCGATTTGGTAATTGCTTATAGTTTAGTTTTGGCAATCTGAGGATTAATGTAAAAGATATTACTATGCTTATTTTCAGAAAGATTTTTAGTTTAATCCATATGAACTTCCCCCTGGAGAACATGATGTGAAATCCTCAGTCCTGTTTTCTCAGAGGAAGCCCTGGCTTTGACTGCAAGAGTACCATAAGTCTTGCTGCCATCTGGTTAAACATCATCTTCCTTTGGATACCTCCCAAAATGGGATTTTATTTCTGTTCCAGATGCAACTTAGAATGCAGTTTCCAATGCTTAGGAAGAGAAAGTGAGGCAGTCAATGAAATGTCAACTTTCTTGAGACAGAGTCTGCACATGCAGAGGAGTACTTGAACACGGAGTACAGATCAGTGAGATGTGGGCAACAACAGGGAGAAGCTCACCACTTAACAAAGGTCATGGCCCACCCTAGACTTTTTATTGCCACCTTCAGGGCAACAGGAAAATTCAGAAATGGCACAAAGTAGATGCAAATCTGGGAAGATATTTCCACTTTTGACACAGAGCAGGGACAGATGGATGTAAAGAATGTGTCTTGGCTGATCTGAAAAGAGCATGCTATCCTTTGGGAGAACATCTGGGCTATTGTATTGTTTTTCAGAATAGAAGGCAAGAAATCCAAGCTTTCTCACCCTGCTTAAAACTTGTTATTCTTATACTACTCTGTCTCTGGGGAAGCTAGAAAGTGTGTTTGAAAGGTGCTAAAAAATTAAAGATACTTTGTGTGTATATGTCTAATTTCTTAGGCTGCACTCACCTTTACCACATGTAGAACATGTGTCACAACTAAGTTTGGCCATGTTTGGTTACTCCCTATGGGCTAAAATTGAAATTCTGTTACAAAACACCAAAAGTAAACAAGATAAATGTTTTTCTAACAGCATGTGACTGAATGTGTGATACACACTAACCAGAAAATAATTTTTATCTGTGGCCAATACATAAACTTTTAATCCTTAGAAAATAATTGAGGCTACATACAATATATTTTAATGCCACCAAATAAAGGCAGCGTCTAGCCAGCTAATGCTAGCTGTGTGTCTGCATTACTCATGTGTGTATTTTATATTTTATCTATTGGGATAAATATGCATTTTATATTAATATACTCATGCATTTTCCTGTTGTCCAAGAAATCCCACTTTCTACATACAAGGGTTTACAATATTTGAGACCACTTTCACTATGCACTTATTTTAAATAATATTTTATTATGCTATTACAGTTGACCCTTTGTCCCCCACCTCAAACCATCACCCTCCATTCCCTCAGGCAGTCCCCCCACCATTGTTCATGTCCATGGGTCATACATACATGTTCTTTGGCTACTCCATTTCCTATATTGTACTTTGCATCCCCATGGCTTTCTTGTAACTACTTATTTGTACTTCTTAATCCCCTCACCTCTTCACACATTCCCCTACTCTTTTAGCTTTTTCTTGTCTGGGAAGCTCTTTATCTGCACTTTGATTCTAAATGATAGCTTTGCTGGATAAAGCAAGATAGGCTGTAGGTCCCTGCTTTTTATCATTTTGACTATTTCTTGCCACTCCCTTCTAGCCTGCAGAGTTGATTGAGAAATCAACTGACAATCTTATGGGAACTCTTCTGTAGGTAACTAACTTCTTTTCTCTTGTTTTTAAGATTCTCTATCTTTAAACTTTGGCATTTTAATTACAATGTGTTCTTGGAGTGGGTCTCTTTGCATCCATTTTGTTTGGAACGTTCTGTGCTTCTGTGCTTCCTGGACTTGCATGGCTATTTCCTTCACCAAATTAAGGAAGTTTCCTTTCATTACTTTTTCAAATAGATCAATTTCTTGCTCCTTCTCCTTGCTTTCTAGTACCCCTATGATGTGAATGTTGGACCTCTTGAGGTTGCCCCAGAGGCTGCTTATCCTACCCTCATTAAAAAAAAAAAAAAATATATATATATATATATATATTTAAATATTTCTTCTTGTTCTGCTTGGTTGTTTTTTTGTTTCCTTATGTTCCAAATCATTGCTTTGATTCTTGGCTTCATCCACTCTATTGTTATTTTCCCTGTATTTGTTTTTTAATTAGTATATCCTTTGTTTCTGACTGGATCTTTTATTTTTGCTGTTGAACTCCTCACTAATTTCCTTGAGCATCCTTATAACCAGTTATGTATGTAATAGGTTAGCTATCTCCATTTTGTTTAGTTCTTTTTCTGGAATTTCGATCTTTTCTTTCATTTGGGCCATGTTTCTTTGCTCATTTTGGCAGCTTGTGTTTTGTTTCTAGGTATTAGATCGACCCGTTTTGACTCCGTGTCTTGGAAATGCGGCCTAATGTAGTATGCATCCCGTAGGGCACAATAACACAGCTTCCCCTATCTCCCAAGCTGGGTACTTCAGGTGTGCCCCTCATGTAGGTTGAGTACATCTTCCTCTTGTAGTTGAGCTGTGGTTGCTGTTAGAAGATCAATGGGAGGGATTTACTAGTCCAGTGAGCTGCAAGGAGTGGCTGTGACCACTGACCACTAACCTCTACCCTCCATGGAGGGCATCCCCACTTCAGACGGTCCATCAGATGCCTTCCAGAGACTTTGAATAGCCTATACCTCCTCAGGCCTGCTTCAGGGAAAGTCCAGAAACAGCCTTTTGAATTATGTCAGGTTTTCACCTCTCTGAAGGGCACACAGTTTTCATGAAAGGCAAAATAAAGGATAAACTTCATTGATAACTCTGTTTGATCTTACATGTAATGATTACTTTGCTCACATGCAGTGATGAACTGAAATGCAATGCAGACAGCTACAACATAGTGTTTGAGGGTTTAAAAAATATTTAAGAAATGGTTCAAGATATGGTATTTAATGATCTACTAATAATATTCATAAGAGTTACAAGTGCTTTCAAAAGCAGAATCACAAGCATGAGGCTATATACAATCTAATAATTACCATAAGTTTTTCCTTTTTTTCTATGAGTTTTAAGCCAATTTTAAAATTCTGATTGATGTGACACAATCCCTATTTTTCATTAATAAACAAAATAAGAAATGAGAAAAAATACAATAATTCAAATGTTTCCATTGTATCACAAAAAAATTCTATTTAATGTAATGGCTTATCTCTTTAAAACTTGTGCAGGGCCTAGATTTATTGTTTATTTTATTTGAATAGCAAAAACAGAAATTATTTTTCTAAAATACCATCCTTTGCAGATCCCCAGGATGAGGGCAATGTTAAATAAATTGCCATTATCAAAGACAAGAAGCTTTCTCCCTCCCATTTCTGCATAGAGTACACTGGCAGCAGCTCTGTTAGAGCAGGCAGTTACACAGACATGAGCAGAGCAGGAAGGACAGGCCAGGTACAGAAAGTCACCGGGTGCCTAGCAATGGGTAAAACTGGAAAAACAAACATTATAAGGTGGGACCTTGCCCCTAGAATGACTTTTCCTCCCCTAGCAAATTGCTAGTCATATTGTTTTAGAGTCCCTGCCAATTCATATTGCTGATCATAAAGTTCATACCTTCCCCTGAACTTTCCTCCCTTGGTATGTCCATAGTTGTGTGTGGTGGAACCCCTTAGGGGAAGAATAAAGGGGCAGGAGAACAGTCTCATAGGACTCCCACATATGCCCATGTAGCTTCCCCCCACCTCCCCCCGGTAGGTAAGCATTAAGTCCTTAGGACGATGAGGTTCTGACCGGCATCATATAATCTTAGAAACAAAGCCTTGGGTCTGTTGACCCAGGGGCCAACTTTGCTCAAACTAGAAATAGCATCTAGGCTTCAGTTGTGTTTCAGCTCCAGCTCCAGAAAAGCAGCACAACCAGAGACGGCAACTCCGTGGCTGACCTTAGGACCAGCTGAAATGGCCAATGACTCCCTACCCTCACACCAACCAATCAGTAGAAACCATGCACTTGAAAAGACAAACCTGGAAAGCTGATGAATACTCTACTGAGACCCTCCCCCAAGACCGCCCCTAAATCCCTACCTTTAGAAACAGATAAAAACCCCTTTGAGGAAGGACCCAACATGCCCTTGCCCTTCCTTCCCCACTTCTTTCCTCAAGGTGTGTCCCTTTGCTTTCTTTGTCATAAACTCAAGTTCCCCTGCCCCACCGTTTTTGCCTCTGTAATTTGTTTCCAGAGTCCAGTCCACAAAACCCAGGTGGCTCACTTCTACCTCTGTGCCTTTCTAACTAAATTTTTGCTTATATTTAAGTTCTTGGCTCTGAATTCTTCTTAGACGAATTCAAGGACCAAGATCTAACTGTGATGTGCCATCTGGTGCCATTTGCTGTTAACAGTCCCAATACTTACATTTCAGCCACAACTTTAAGAAATGTGCTCTAAGGTTGACTGCACAGAAGTCCCTCCATCACATTGCAAAGTAATGTCTCTACCGACTGCTTGAACCATAGGTGTAACTCTCACAGCTGAAATTTACAAGCCCCATGAGAAGTCCACTTTAAAGGACACCACTTTGACTTTCAAAATACATACCCAATGTAAATGTAAAGCTTGATAAGGTGTTTCTGTCTACCTAGAGCAATTAACATATATTTGTTGCACAGACTTTATTGACAACTTTTCTGTACCTCTCACAAAGTAATAATGCATTTGTTTACCCTCACCATCTTCAATTGGTATCATTAACAGGAAATTCTTAGGTAAAGTTTATTTGTGGTTAGGAATAGAGCTGCGTGTCAAGAGAGATGTAAAACCAAAACTGATGCTAACTTCTCTTTTTAATGCAGGGTGATGTTTTATGCATACCTTAATTTGCATAACAGTAAAATAACATGTCATCATTATGCTTTATAAAGATTGCAGATTAGACAGATTTTTTTAATCTTTCATTTCAACAAGTCATAATCTCTACATGTAGATAAAGCAAGTTAAAAAAAGATATGAACTTTAAAAATCAAAGTAAGTCATGTATTTGTATATAACAATGCTTAAAACTTTGTTGATAAAAAGGCCAAATGCAAAATGGGGTATTGGAGAGAACAAACCAGAAGCTCTTTCATTTAAAGAGTAATCAACAAGTAATTTAAGTGAACAAAATATACGTATGTACATATAGATGAGTTTCCATATAATCCTGGAAAAGAGCTGAATAAAGTCATTCAACCACTAATACTTAGATGACAGGGCAGTCCCAGGAGTGGATGTACTTTTGTGTTATCCCTCTCCCCAAACCATCAAACAAACAACACCCTTTCAAGATTTTAAACAGTAATTTCTCTAAGAGATGTAATACTTATCATGCTGTACCTGTAAAATGAGCATAAAATATCTTTCTAAAAGTGTTAACAAGTGCTTAGGGAGATCTTTGCTGCTAAATGGACCTGTCTTTTGGGACTTTCCAATTCATTGTTGATAGGATTCAGATAATAAATAAATGCTGCAGGCCTCTTTTGCTCAAGTGCCAATAAAGACACAAAAGTTCTTTCTGTTTATACTATATAGTCATAAGGAGATATGGATTCAAATTTCATAAGTTTACTACATTTATAGAATCTTTACAAAGGAATCCTTTTTAAACCAGAATTGGAATGCAGTTTTGCAGTGTTGTAAGGCAAATACACATGTTCAACTGCCTAGATGTATTTTTTGTAATCATCTAACTGCTTTCAATGCTCAAGCTAGATCCTCAGCAAAACAACTGCTTTAAAAAGCTATGCATTTTGGAAAGGTGCACCTGTCAGGGGTTTAAAAAGTTAGCGTATTTTCCTAAAGGACCTCTCACTGGCCCACAAAATTGTGAATAACCCGTATCAAATAAAACTACTGTTAAAGGAAAATAAATGTTAATTTCTACATTTAAAGCAGGAGAAAATTCCCAATGAAGCTATATACCCCAATTGATGACAGTGGCAGACAGCTCCCCAGTTTCCCATTTTGGTTAACTAATAGGAGTTTCCAATAGGCATCAATCAATTACATGTTTGATCAAATAATTCCACAGTGAAAAGTACTGAGGGCTCATTATCTAGGCTATCAATTCTCATTCCCCAATTTACTTTAGTCACACTTTAGGCTAAACCCACACTCTGATATATTTATAAAAATAAAATAAAAAATTTACACAATGGTATTATTATTGTTCCTGGAACATTTTTCTATAACTTTTAAAATGTAAATATGTTCAAACTATCTCCCAAGTTTGTGACTTGTTTTTTATTCTCTTAATATGTCTTTTGAAGAGAAGTTTTGATGATATTCACATGATTAATGTATTCTTTTGGGAATTGTAGTTTGGGCGTTGTACCTAAGAAATATTACCTAATCCTAATCATAAACATTTGCCCCCATGCTTGTTTTTAGAAGTTACGGTTTTATGATTTTTTATATCTTGTTCTGTAAGTTAATTATTTTTTAAAGATTTATTTGTTAGAGAGAGGAAAAGGAAAAAAAAACAAAGAGAGGGAGAGAAGCATAAATGTGAGACAAACACCGATAGATTGCTTCTCCTAAGTTCTCCAACCTGGGACCAAACCCACAACGAAGGCATGTGCCCTAGAATCAAACCAGTGACCGCTCACTTTGCAGGATGATGCCCAACCAACTGAGACACACTGGCCAGAGCTGTAAGTTAATTTTTGTATCTGATACAAGGTACGGGCCAAAGTTCTTTTTCCTTTTTGCATACAGATACTCACCTTTTCTACAATCATTTGTTGAAAAGACAAGTGTGTGGATAATCAAACTGATATATTCATGCAATGAAGTACCATTCAGCAATAAAAAGGAATTAACAATTGATATGAACAACAACATGAATGAATCCTGAAATAATTTGGTTTAGTATAAAGCCAGGCAAAAAACATATTGTACACCCCATTTATATAAAACTCTGGAAAGTCAAAATGAATCTATAGTAACAGACAGAAGATCCATGCTTGCCTGGGGTGTTGGGGCCATGCTAGGGTGGGAAGGCCTAGAGGGTGGAACCAAAACTTGGTAAGAATTTCACAGGCATATACATGTCACACTAATCATGCTATCAGTTTTAAGTATTTGTAATGTATCATCTCTCAATAACATTATGTACTATATATAATGTGTGTATCATATATATACACATACATAAAATGTATTTCAACAGATCCCTCTTTGCAGTTAATATTCACAGTGAAGTCATGTTACATTGCTCTTGACAAGGCAAGACTCCCTGGACAATTCTATTTATCCAAATGAGTGTTTCAGTGTGGTTGGTTGGTTTGCCATGTTTGCTTATTGGGCGAAAAACCTGAAGAAATGGTTAAAAACATTTCTAGCATCTAATCTAAGCAACATAAATGTCCATTATCCAGTTAAACAAATATTAATTTCCCCCATAGTCTAGTTATATTAGTAATGTTAAGGTCCAAAACAAGATCAGCAAAAATTAGCAACTGGTTAAATAAAAAGTATTGGTAAAATTTGGCTCTAAACGTATAATAGAGTCTTCCCCCACAAAATACCCTCAAGTGAAGGCAATTATGAAGTTTGTGACGAAGATAGAAATTTTTAAAAATATCAATACAAGGGCAAAAGATCAGATAGTGGCAGTGAGGTCTGCTCTCCACCAGTTGAGTTTTAAGTCTAAACAAAGTGGTTTGGAGCACAAGAAACCATGGTGATATGGACATGGAGGGGCTTGGGGGGTGGGGGCTGGCACTGGAACAGCTGGGAGCTTGCACCTACAGACAGACAGCTCTTCACAAAAGGATCTAAGTCCTGAGGTTACGGTGCCTTTTCTGATCACCCAACTGCTACTGTAACATGGAACTATTTCCGAGAGTAGTAATTTCCTGTTTTGGTGTGAGAACCACATTTGGTTGCTTAAGTAATAATCTATTAAATCACTACCCATAAAAAGGATGAAATTCATTTCCTCATCAAATATTAAGTGCAGCCTGTTGCATTGGACTTGAAATTAAAATGTAATTCCTAAGCATGGGCAGCGTTCCAGGAAGCACTTTCTTCTCACATTTTTCTCTCCTTGACACTTTACATTTTAAATCTATATTGCCACCATCTAGAAAGTAGTTTTTTTAAAAACACACTAGGGATATCATGCATGACCTAACAAAAAAATCCATAAGTAAGAGTACATTAAATTATTTAGTCATCAAAAGAAAGAGAAAAAAATGCAAAATATTTAGTTAGTTTCTTCCGTTCAATATAATTTTAAATTGCTAAATATATCCAAAAATATTTCACCTTTATGGCTCATTAATCTTTATGGTTTCTGAAATGCATATTAAAAATTAGGGTTATTTGTTCCATTTTTATTATTATCATTAATAACAGAATTATACCTCTTTGAAACCATAGTAAAGGGGGTGAGCAAAAGTTACAGTGTAAGTATGCAAAACAGTTTATTTTTACATATTATTTATTAATATATTACTTTCTATATTAACTGTAAGCCTACTTTTTCCCAACCTTTTTTATGAGTATTACAGAAATAGAAAACCTCAGCTCAAGTGTTGTTTGTGTATAGCAAAAAAACAAGACAAACTTTATGAGACTTGAGGAATCTTCAGACTAGTTTTGAAGTATTATAGATCTCCTATGTGAAGGTTAATAAACCAGGGTTCACAGGAAGGCTGGATATGGAATAAAATCACCAGTGCAAAAAGAACCCAAAACCCCTCTGAAAAGAAATCACTGAATATAAATCATATATATAGAAGGTTTCATTTATGAGTAATGCACTCTCTTCGTCAGGGGCAGTTTTTAAACCCACTGTTACAAACAGAAGAAAGAGGGCTGTATGTGGGCAAATTGCTTACTCTAGTGTTTAGGTGTATTTCTACTTCAAGAAGAAAGCCAGCCAAAGAGTCACTGTTTGGAAATCTGTAAAAATAGCTGAGCCTAGCCTCCCCCTCCCAACCCACCGTGTTCCTAAAAATAAGGCTGGGAACTTTGGGAGTCACATTCCTTACCATGCTGTTTGACTATCGAAAACTGATCATCAAACCCTACTACTTTCATGCTATCCCCACTGCAAAATCACTCAATTAAGGACACTGGTTTTCCCTAATGTGAGCTCACTGTACACCTATTTCCATGTCTGAGCAAGACAAGGTTTGAAGCGACAGACATGAGTGTGCCACCAGGAAGTCTCGCTAACTGAAGCCCCCGGTGGCAAGCGCTGCCCAATTCATCTTTGGCTCATCAGTGCCTAGCACAGAACCAGAAACATGGTAAGTGCTCGGCATCTATTTCCCAAGTTTTAGGGGTTAAAAAAAAGTTGCATGCAAAGTGAATGGCCTGGAAACAAATATAAATTTTAAGAGGGAAAGTGACTGAGAGTTCCAGCTCCTCTCTATTGAACATCTCAAAGAAGGGACACTAGCACCATCTCAGTTCTGGCTGCTGCTCCCAGTTACAATGTCATTGCTGCCTTGGGCTTTCTCAGTGGCCCGGCCTGCCCTTCGTCACAGTGTTGCCCTGTCTCCCTTCACAGGAGCCCTTTCATAGACCATCTTCTTTGATAAGCCTTTCCTGTTCATCATAGCTAGAATTTTGACCTTTTCTGAATGATACAGTATTTTGAGTAGTTTTTAAACAGTGTTTCACACTGATTGAGAAAAAAAAAAAAAGCTACAGAAATATCACAAAGCAAAAGCTGTGTTTCATGATGAATTTGTTCTGCCTATGGTGCTCTTAAGTCTTCATTCATTCTATTCCTTCTGCCTCAAATGTCCTCATTAGCCCACAACCCTGTTTCCTCTACTCATACAAATATTCTTTAAAGGTCCAGCTAAGGAGTCACTTTCTGAAAAGTGAAAAAAAAAAGTCTTCCCTGACTTCCTCCTCATCTCTAGCACCAGCTGAATTAGGTGCCCACCACATGCTCTCATCCCACCGTGAGGCCACTTTCATTCAGGGGCTACATCATCTGGGACACAGTAACCCCCACCGAGCTAAGTGCCTTGAGGAAAGGAAGAGCACCTTCACCATTATGATATTTCCAGTACTTTGCTAGGTTTCACTACCAGAGTGGCTGCTCAACATTTTAAAAATACAAATATTTGTATTGGTGTGATGTCACCTGTATTGGACTATGAGCTCTTTGAAGTCAAAAAATACCTAATTCAATTATTTTTGGGTCAAAATGCCTGGTCAACAAGTGAATGAATCATACAACTTTTGGTCAACAAATGAATGACTCATAAAAGAAATTATAGATTTTTTACAACATATTTGTAATGCAGATATATATGAAATTTCATGTGTTCCTTTTTTAATATTATAAAATTAAATTTTTTATTTTGCCAAATAACCTTTACAAACATCATCTTTAAAACATGCATAATATTCTTTCAAGGCAATGTGTTCCAATGTTCAATAATATGAGAAAAATCATAGGTGTTTTAATGCAACTTTTCTCTTTTACAGTACAACAAGCTAAGTTGCATACATTTATTCATGGAATCAGGATATTTAGCTTCTAACACAGCATTCTTTCTAGCACACTATGGCATTTTAAAATGAATAATTGAATAAATGAACAAATGGATGATTACATTAATCACTTCTGAAGGCTAGGGTATTAAGCAGTCATCACTGTGATGACTCGATATTTAGAAATGAGACCTTTGTTTCATGGAAATTGAATAAAACTCATTGCCAAACTTTTTAATGAATTCTCCTAGGATGTATGAGGGGCTGAGAGTTATAGGCAATCCTTTAAAATAGAAACAGGGACATGTTATTTTCAATATACTGCAAATGAATCATTAATGATTTTAAAATCAGGCTTTTGTTGAAATCAGCGAAATCATATGCACGTGTTCTGTGCGTTGCAGAGGTATTAAATTACGGTTAATATCATTTATAAAAACTGGGTGGAAAATGAGCCCTCCGATTACCACATGGCTCCTTCCCACAACCATTGATATGCCTACAGTCCACTTCATCTGATGGTGATTTTTCTGTTGATGTTTCAAACTAAAGATACTGCTTTGAATAACTAGAATGTTTTTAAATCAACCCAGAAAAGCATGTAACACAATCAAGTAGGTCTGATGATAAAGGTCTGAGAAGCACGTGTATCTATCATAATTACTTATTATGGTATGGTACATGTTCTTAAAAATATTTTTCAGCTTTATCCAGCATAAACCTTATGTGGCTTTGGAATAAGAAAAACAGCCAAAGGAAGAGTTTTCAGAAAGTGACTCTGTCGAGCTTTGGAGTACGGGAGCCCCTCTTAGGAGCTGCCCCTGTGGCTTGAGGTAGCTCAGTTGAAGAGCCTCCTGCCCTCCTTAACTAGCACATCCTGATTTCACCCATCTTATGTACTGGGCTTCTGTGGCTGACTCACTTTGCCAGTCGCTGGTGTGCACTCCAGGCAGCTTTTCAACTTTTACACGTGCACCTGTCTTACGCTATGAGTCTTCCTTACATCAAATGGTAATTGCTAACTGGAGTGCCGCCTGGCGACCAGCTCCTCTTTGCATAATAATCTATGTGCATCATCTAAGTCTTATTACATTTGCCCTTATTATTTTATACAAATAAGCAAAAACAATGAAATCAAAATACACCAATGATAAAAATCATAGGTCAATATAGTTTATAAGATGGAGATGAAGATTTTAAAAATCTGACCTGCTGTAAGAGCAAATGATTGTCTCTAATTGAATATTTAGTAAATATAATTAAAGGATATATAAAATATGGTAGAAATGTGTTTTAGAGGTTTCATAATATTTCTTTAGAAACCAAACATATCTAGTTAAATTTTGGATGTGTGGATATAATGCACATTTATAACCATACATGATATACAAACCCAGCAGTTCAACAATCACACATAGATTAGAGATAAAGACACTAACATGTTTTCCTTCTTGCTGTTTTGCTGTTTATTTCTGTCATTCTCCTGACAGATTCTAAAGCCATCACTTGAATAAGATGGTCTACCAAGTAGCTTTGCAATAAACTATCACCCCTGTGTCTGCACATGATGACTTCAGAAAGGGGTTCCCCTGTTACCACAGAGGGGACTGTGTGGTTGAAGACCCCATGAGACAAGAGCTCCTGCCGCAGTGGTAAGGTTCATAGCAGGGAAAGAAATGATAGGACAGAAGGCCTGCCTGCCTCCATCCAAGGATCTGGAACCCTTTCTGGAATCAGAAATTTAACTTGTGTCAGAACAAATAACTCATGTCCTAGACTCTCACTATCATAAATACTAGATTGTAGAACTTTGATTATGGAGCTGTGTAGATTGTCATCCACATTTGAACAATAGTAACAAATACACACTTTGCTTTAGTGACATCCCATGACTCTGGCTTACATACTTGCCATCTTACACTAAAACCAAGTCCCTTACACTTGAATTTTATTTTTGTTACTAGTGTACTTTTTAAAAAATTAGCAAATTTGACTTTTTAAACAATTATTTTTATTTTAGAGAATATACAGAAAAGAAATTACTTAGTTATGAGAGAGGTATTTTATTTAATAATGCACTTGGATTGATTTTTATTGTCTTTTTGTCTCCTTAGTAGGTGTTCAAAAAACAAATATAATACTACCACCATAGAATAAACTTTCTGCCTATTGATAAGAAATAATATTGACATAAATATTTAAGTCAAGCTTTGAAATTTAACTTTAAAATAAATGAGATGTAAATAAACTAAAATAAATTGATTTTGACAACACTGAGCCCTACAGATAGATAGTTTAAGTCTATAAACAAAATTAAGCAACCAGTATTAAAGAAAATGATTTCAGGTTATTACCTTTGGGCTTACAATGCTGTCATCCAATTAATTAGCATTATAAGAAATTTAACCTTAAAAAGTTAATTTATATATAGTGAGTTCCCATCCCTGTCCTGAAACTAGAACATAACCACTTTCAGGGCAGGTACTACAAATGATTCAGAGTGCACTTGACCCTGCACTTTCTTTGCACATAATAGCCCCTCAAGCATGGGAGTGTTGTTTGGAAAATACAGGGACAGGTGAGGAGGAGATAAAGAAAAAAAGAAGGAATTGTGGCTACCATTTATTAAGCTGTTGTTACATTCCAAATACTGTGCTACACCCCTCTTTTTTTATTCTCACCTGAGTATATGCTTATTGATTTGAGAGAGAGGAAATGGGGGGAGTGGGGAGAAAGAGAGAGACAGACAGTCATTGATGTTGTGAGAAAGAAAAATTAATTGGTCACCTCCCTTACTCGCACCGACCAGGAATGGAACCCACAATCTATTGGTGTATGTCCTGACCAGGGATTGAACTGTCAACCTTTTGGTGTATGAGCCAATCAACTGGGCCACTTAGCTAGGGGCTGTACCAGGCCCTTTTTACACACTGGTGCTTAATTCTCTCAAAACCCAGAGTGGTACTTATTTTAAATACTAGGGGAAGATGGAGAAAGGAAGGAGAGAGAGAAGAGAAAGGTAAGGAGTGAAGGAAGAAGTGACTTGGTTTAACCCTGTGATTTCCGGGTGAGGAGAGCCACTCCTCTGTGTCTAATGGCAGGTCAGCACCAGAAGTAATCCTCCGACCTGTGATCCAGTGTTTTTCCAGCTTTCATCACTGACCTTAACTGGGAAGGAATGAAAAGAAACCTGGAAAAGCCTAAGAGGCAACCTACTCCTTAGAACCTTTATAACAAACCAATACTGAAGATTAGAGAGACAGCGTATGATCCTGAAAATGTAACCACAGAGCGCAGTGGAGCGTTCTCCTAGAGACTCACGCTCAATACTGCCCTGAAAAGTGCCTATAGATAAATACAAGGTCTGTCCCGAAAGTATCAGCCATACAAACTTTTAATTATTTTTATGTTGGTTCGATACTTTCGGGACAGACCTTGTACAGACTTGTGTACTTTAAGTCAGATTAAATATACAAAAGTCTGGTATGCAGTTTTATCACTGTAATTCTGATACAAATAAGTGATAGTATAGGATAAAACTTAAAATATATTGTCAATTTTTAAGCAACAATGGTTGATTTGGCTAAATTCCCAAAGACTTTGTAAGTCATTTCAGAGTCAGAAAAATAAACTAACATCATAGACTCTTCCACCTGCCAGAAAAATGGTTGTCTTCCTTTGTCCTTTCAGAATTTTCAAAAATACATATAATTCCTTGGTATGTTTTTTTTCTCTTTTCAGCATCTATTCTCTAGCTATTTGCTGTCATTTCAAACATAGCAACAACATTTGGGAATAGAATTCAGCGAGTTATTAGGGGGAAAACACTGCGGGCCTAACAAAGTAGGAGCTGAAGTGCAACCACCATAACATGAGTAGTTGTTATTACCCTCAGGTGTGCAGTCTCTTGTCGGAACCAGGATGCCTGCTCCTAGAGCCGACATCTAGTCTGTTGCAATCACAACGACTGGGAAAGTGGGTTAAGGCTACATACGTGATAATACGTGACTATCACATAGCGCACCTCTTTCTGTCAGTTGAGATTATTAACAATAATGGTGATAATAAATACACTAATCATAATTTATTAGGCTTCAATAACAGGCTGTTTGCTGTAAAATGAACACTTTAAATCCTGAACAGATGTGCTCAAAAACAAATTGCAAAACAAATAAGCCACCTCCTATGGCTAAAGGGTAGTTTACATATTTCAAAAGCAACAACTTAATGAAGATTAAGGAATCTAATAAGCGTGTGGATTTCTTTTAATGAAAAAAGCTTTCATGAGTCAGTCAGAGGCGCTGACAAAATGAAAACACTCATGCCCAACATGTTGTGTAAAGAACAGTAATAAATACATCTAAGGGAGGTGGATTTTTATAATAATAACAAATTTTGTTTTCTTACCAACGACTGCCCATGAGGCACATTCTTAAGTCGACTTGTGTGACTATGGCTATTTGTCAAAACTTGCTTCATCATTTACAGTCTCAGAGTTCTTTTCCTTTTAGCTCAGTGTTGTGATGGAATCGATACAAATCTGCTCTTAAAATATCTGTCTCTGACCTGTGTTTGTTTTAAGCTGCATCATTCATAATGGTGATGGATAGGTAACGCTTTCCCTCTTTGTCTGCACAGAGTGCCCTGGCATCAAAAGGACCTATATTTTATGCCCAAGGTCAGAAGAAAATTAATGGATAAAGAGCTAGATAAAATAGAGTTCAAGCTGAATGGGCTGAGTGAGCTCTACAGGGTACAGACCAGGCAGGCAGTACAAAGCCCATTATATTTAAACACTCTTGAAGCATTTCAGAAGTGGAATCATTTCCACAGGCTAACACATAAAAGCACCAAGTTCTCTCATGAACGCACCAGGCTGCCGCAGAGAGCCCACAGGTATGCAGAGTCCTGTGCATGGGTTTCTGTAGCATATTTCATCTATCAATGTTTACCTTCAGCAATAAGCCCATTCGTTATTTATCACTAAAGTTAAACAAGTTATGCTTTCTTGCCATCAATAAGCTTCTCTTTTCAGGCTTTCCTACTAATAGTATCTCTGCCTCTCTCTGTCTGACTCTGCCTGGGGGACACCCAAGAATTTGAGGTCCCAGTGAAAAATGAGCTGGTTCCAACAAAAACAAAGCTTTTTAGTAAACAGTTCCGCTCTACTTTCTGGTATATTCTACTTCAGACATTTAAATGTCAATAAACTATGCAGAATTTAAGAATAAATACTGGGAAGTCTAATATCTGGCCTGTAGCATACTATAAATAAATACCATGCATGAGGACTTAGCTTCTAGTATCAGTACATAAACATATGAAAATAAAGTTCTTGAAGAATGAATCAACTCAAAATCAATGGCTTCCTTCACGTACCTTGCTGAGGAGAGGAGGGGTATTACCTAGTTGGTGGATAAAGAGCAATTAAGCAAAGTCATACTGTAATTTAATCTTAAAAACCTCAGTTTTGGAGTTAGAAAACTCTAGTATTTGAAACATAATGCCAAGCTTTCTTTTTTCCCTTTGTTTATTTTGTTTTGTTTGAAAGCGAAGTCATAGAAGAGCTGTAATTTGTTACTAAGGTAAAGCCCAGTGAAACTGTATAAGGAAATGCTTCTAGAAGCAGAGGAAAACTGCCCATTATCTCAGAACACGCTCTGATAAGATTATCAACATAAAGCCAAAACTCATCCAGAGCATCAAGAGGGGAAAGTTTCTGATGATAGTCTTGGTCATGGTCTCTGTCAGGTCGATTACATGGCACAGGAAGGAATAAAATTACAAAAGAACTAAAGTGGATGGAAACAAAAATACAATGTTCAGGGATTATACCAAAATTAAAATCCAAATTCCACAATCTAAATTTGACATTGCAATGCTTTCCCCACATAATTTATAATTAGAGGCAGGTAGTATTCAATGAGTTCTTTTTTAAAATATAAGAGAAGAGGAAAAATCTGGATGTCAGTAATACTGGCTTGAATTAGCCACAAATTAGGTGTGGCTTTAACCAAGAACTTCATCTTTTTGCTTCAGTTTCTTTGTCAGGAGAGAATCTCTAAGGTCTCTTTCCCCTAATAAAAAGCAAAACTAAGCCCTCCCCACAAATCTGCTATGATATGCTCTTAACATAAGAAGCCATGGGTTTATGATCTGAGGGTACAGATCTTTGCATTTTAATTGTAGTGAAGAGATAAGACTTTCTGCCCTAGATCTACAAAAAAAAGTCATACAAAATGACTTCAAGAAAATGCCTCATTTAGGGAAAAAAGCAATTATGAGGAATTTGTAAGAACTATGAAGTATTTTCAAATGGTAATCAAAGGCTTAAATGAAGAGTAACGGTATAAAGCTAACAAGGAAAGAAATTAAGAGTAGACATTACAAAAAACTCTGCAATAGAGTAAATGCTCCAAGAGGTACCTGAGTCATCCTCATTAGAGGCATTCAAAAACAGGTGAGATCAAAACCTAGCGTAGGGATGGGTGGGGGCAGGCAAAGGGGTAAGAAGAGGGACCAACTGTAATAGCATTAAAAAATACTATACAATAAAAATAATAAAAATCAAAAACTAGTTGTGACACGTATAAACAAAAAACACTTAAATTACATGTCACTCCCTGGTTTGGAAAATTATTCAAGGATAATTTAATAATCCATCCACCATTTAACATGAATTTTCATCTTTTGTATATCACTTCCATGTTTTTACATAATTTACATAATTTTACATTACATAGTTATTAAATACAGAATAATGACCATTTTGGGTTGCATGATGTTTTCATGTGTGTGTGTATATATATATATATATATATATAAGCATTTCCAAAGCTTCATCATTTAAAGTTAATATTGTAAAACCTCATTAATATTCAGTTATAGGTATTTCACAATTTATGATCCTGGTTGAATACATTTAGATTAGAATTTCTTATCATCATAACAACCCCTATACTAAGTATCATTGTCCATAAACCTTTTGGCACCTTTTGAATGATTTCTGTAATTTAAACTCCTGAGACTAGAAATACCCAAAAAATATGAGTATTTTATGCCTCTTGGTGTGTATCATTACTTCTAAGGTCACACGTATGCAAGAATGGATGGCAACAGGGGTTGCTGTTTTAACATGCTGATAATTTAATGTTAAAATTAAATATTAAAATGTAATTCAATGCTAATGTAATGTTAAAATTCTCTTGTAGTTATAGAGCAATGATTCAATAATTTGCATTTTTTTGATCACTAGTGAGAGGAAACTTTTTCTGAGTTGGTTTACTTAGGGGTTTAATGTCCTACCTACTGTTTCCACCTTCAATGATTAAAGAAATTTTAACAAGGGGTCCACATTTTCACCTTGAACAGCTGCTCAAAATTATGTAGCTAGTCTTTGGTTTACTATTTGTTTTGTTGCTGTTGCTGTTGTTAATACCCTTGGGTTTTTTATTATTAGGTTAAGATATGTTCCAAAAATTCTAGAGTTAGCATAAAATTGATTTTCATTAATGCTACTAAATATATGAATATTTGTTTACATTAGACTAATTTACTTAAGAAATAACAAAAAAACGTAGTCAGAAATAACCTAGAAATACCAGACCATGTCAACAGAATGAGGAGAAAGCTCAGTTTCTAGAGTGTTGGGTGAGAGAGATGTGGGCACTCTCCAAAGTTAGTCTGCTCTGGGTCCCTGGAAATCAGCCAGATAATATTAAAAGTGGCTAAATGCCAGACTAAATGCATTTTTTTCGCTTCAAAATATATGGAGCCATCTTTCTTGACTATTAACCATATCTCCAACATTCATGAAAATTGCCTTTGTCTCATATCCTCTTTCTTTAACATGGAAATGATAAAAGTGTTTCTCTCCAATAAAAAAAAAATATTGCCCAATTTGTACCACTTAAAAACAAAGCATTAAGAGAAGGATTTATAAAACATTACTATTAATTCTGCAATTTTCACCTATGCAGAACATTTTGTAACTGCTGTTCAATTATTATGATTAAAATACAAATGAAGGTAGTATTTACATTTTGTTTATATTTCAATTCTGGTAGAATAATTTCAGAATTCATGTGTGCATGAATTAGGTGGAAAATAATTTCTCTAAGGAATGTTTTAACTTTGATTTAGGGTATGGTCACATTCTCATCTTTCATCTTCATTGCTGCAGAGCCTTAGCAGAGGCAGCCCCCGGAAACTTCTCAGTCCTCCGCATACTCTATTACTGCTTCAGACCCCACCTCAACTCCCATGCCGACCTAGAACAGCTACTCCTACAGACAATGACATGCTATTCCATTCACCTTTTAGTCCTTCTGATTGAAACCTGTCTCAATTGATCTCAAGAGAAGTCTAAGAGAAAATGGTTGTTGCTGGTTAAAATTGCTGAAATCATTGTTGTCAAAATATTAATCATTAATAGTCAGCTAAAATAATGAACACTCTATTGGAACTGTGAGTCAAGAAGACCACATTTCCAAACAAAAAAGGTCTTTTTAAAGGTTTCAATTTGGAGATTTTCTACTTTGATAGCTGTTACAATAGTGCTGCCTCTTCCAATAGATTTAAATGGACACTTTACTTAATGATGTAATATTCAGAAGCCTCTAAAAATTGCCTAACATTATTAAACAAGGAATTAAATAATACCAGGTGGTATTAAATAGTAAAATGACCATGAAAGCAATGTAATGTCAGCGTTTTGACAGCATCTAGGAAATATTTAATGTATTAGGTATTTTTGCACAGCAGAAGGAAGGCTAAATTATTATTCTGAGTAAATATTTT
Organism: Noctilio leporinus; assembly: GCA_004026585.1. Taxonomy (NCBI): domain Eukaryota; kingdom Metazoa; phylum Chordata; class Mammalia; order Chiroptera; family Noctilionidae; genus Noctilio; species Noctilio leporinus. Next base: position 375,078 of record PVIW01000109.1, read on the forward strand.
TCTCGAACATTGCAAGTATTTTGTTATTACCTTTAGTGCTCAAGGCAGTTTCCTGGAAGGTTTGTTTCCCTTTTCTCTACTTGGTGAAACAAATACCCATCTTTAGCCAGACTTTCATTCTTCCCCAGAGATATTAAAACTCAATTAATTGCTCAATTAATTGCCAGTTTTATGTAAATGACTCACTACTGACTTCCAAACAAACTTATAAACTGAAGTGATATGATTTCCATAAGCAGCCACAGATTTTAAAATAAGCTTAGAAAAGAATGTGAATGCCCATGAGAGAAAAGTACCTTTGCTAATTAAAATATCAACATTCTATAAAGGTAAGCAAACACAAATTAATCCAACCTTGGCAATAATGTCACGGGGATAATCAGGTCATCTATTTTGCTGAAGTGAGGTGAACAGACAGATTACAAGGGCTTGTAGAACTGTTACTGCACCCTAAGAATACCTGTTCTGTAGTTCAGGTATCAAAGGGAGAGGTCTGACTTGTAATTTAATACAAAGATATTAAAGTTGGTGCTTATACTATGTGACTCATTTACTAAGAGTGAGCTAGATTTTTCCTGAAGGTAACTCAGACTGACTGTGTTGAATATGTGTGTGTGTGTGAGAGAGAGAGAGAGAGAGAAAGAGAGAGAGAGAGAGGGAGAGAGAGAGAGAGAGAGAAGGAAGGGATGGAGGGAGGGAGAGAAGGAGGGAAGCAGGGGAAGAGAGAGAGAATGAATATGAATCACAAATTTGCATACTTTGAGCAGGGCCTGACTAAATTTAGTTTTCAGAATAAACACACTGAAGTTCTGAAATGCTCACCTACTTTCTCCTCACTCCCCAACACCTTCCCTGAAGTTTTCATAGAAAAAGCAGAAGTAGTTCGATTCTGAGTATAGCAAACTCAGTACATAGTTCTACGTGAAGTGGCCAACATGTATATTAATATACCGATGAACTGTTTATTTGCTGCCCTCTCTCAATTCTTCAAAATAAATTACAGGCTACAAAGCATCCCACCCTAACTGCATTTACCAGAGGATGTTAATTTAGACTGATGTCTGTAAAAATGTAGCTGCACCAATGAAGTGTTTAAATTCACCAAATATCCATGAAAATAAAAAGTAAACACATGTTTTGCGCAAGATTAATTCAGAAAGGAAAATACAAACTTCAGTTTTTCGAAATGAGTTTAAGGTGTCAATACAAGTGGCAAATGGTTGAAATGAAGGTAGTGATTCTAAGTTGTAAATATATTAACTAAATGTTGTAACTACTACTGCATGCATAAACATTGCAAAGCTGAGCAGTGGGCTTCGATCTGCTGGACAGGAAAGGAACTGCCAAGAAATGACTTGGGTCAGCTTATATTTACAAATGAGATCTCCCTGACAGCTTTTAAATCCCCAAATGTTGTAATAGATAGTATTTAGTATGCATGTGGCTTAGAGGAAGATAATATTTGCACAAATTATTTATCCTTCTAATATCAAATCCTGAGATGTTGGGAGATTATCGCAGGCTTTTTCTCCCTCTTAAATATTAATGTGCACACTTTTCAACTAACTGTTGGCATTAATACCAGCAGTGATTCCTGATTCTATCATGTTTGTAAAAAAATGTCAATACCTATAATAACTATAAAAACATGGTATTAAATTGTGCTATAGTGCCATTTCCAATTTATCGGAATAATAATTCTACATTTCAGGCAAGCTTCCAAGACAAACTCATACTGATATTTGTAAAGGGAAATGATGATTGCCTTATGGCCATGATTTGAATTTTTAATATTTAGCTACTATACTTTATTTTGTCTTTCTGATGCTCTCCAAAATTTCAAAATTTAGTTGTTTCTTAAGTATTATTATAAAGTCAAAATAAACATAATTCTGTAGATTGAGGCTATAATAATTAAACAAAGGTTATGTGTTATTCTGTTTCTGTGTCTAAATAGATATATATAGATAGATAGTTTTGTATTAGGTATATCTACATCTATCTATAACAAGACTTATACAGCAACAAAATAATCTGTATTTTCATACTCTCATCTTTTTTCTAAACATACCTAACTGCATCATCCTCAGAGTGAAAACACAAAATAATTTCCCACCACTTAATCTCCACAAATATATTCTATTCTCTGCAGGCCCAATCTCAATACATTCCACCTCCAAGAAAACAATCCAGAAAGAACCTCCAGTGATTTTCTTCCTCAGTGATAACACCCCATTGCTACTGGCACTACCTTTCAAGTCTCTCAATATTACTCTTCTCTTCATCCGACCCCAAGTCACTAGAATAGTAAAAACCCTCAGAATTTATTGTCTATTTCTATTTCAGTGCTGAACTCATCTAATCCATTCTTCCTCTGCACTACAATCAGAGCCAACATTCAAAATAGCAACTAGTTTACTAGGGTTTTCCTGATTCAAATCTTCCTTCAAAGACTACCCCAAACTCACCAGCTTCTGCTTTTCCACTTCCCCCAACGTGACTAGCACCCCTGAATATGAATGAGCTGTATTCAAGTTCAGTGAGTAAACCACATTGCTTTAGCATATGCCCTCTCTGCCTGGAATACCTTTAACAACTGCCGGCTGCTCAGAGAACTCTAAGGGATCTCTTAAGTCTTAGCTCAAGTGTTATTTCCTTTTAAATGCTTCCCCTAACCTCTCAATCAATGGAGGATCTGCTGACTCCATTCTGGAAGCACCATCAATATACCTTTGTCCGTTACATTCAGCTTCAGTGGCTGTAAAATGGTCCCAGAGCACAGCCTTACCATTATTGGAAACTTGGCAGAAATTTATTCTCTTGCTGGATGGATTTTAAAATAAATTAAATAAATCATGGCACTATTATTGAGATAAAAGTCTGATTTTATATTTTCAGTTGTTTAGAAGTGAACATAGTTTCTGTAGCTGGTTCCTGCACTTTTATTTGTAACTGGTCCGATAACCTGAAATAAAAACAAGCAGGGACCCTGATAACTTACATATTTTAGTCTTAGTTTCTTTATGAGTAAAATGAAAAATTTGGACAAAACAACCTCTTTGAATTCTATGTCTAAGGTAGGCTAAAGCAAGTGAGAGCAGTTTTAAAAAGGAGTTTCAAAGAGTTAGATGGTAACAGACAAGAAATGTGTCAGCCAGAAAGTAAAGTGGAAGGAAACACCATGTGGACAAACATGTTGAGAGGCACAGAAGATATTTATGGAGACTGGACTGCCCGGGAGGGGGCAACTTGCTGCTGAGGTGGACGGGGGTCCAGAGGCCTTGCCAAATAGTTTGCTCATTGCTGCCCTGGTAAATCATCAGAGGTGTGAAAACAGAATGCTAACATGATCAAATGTCACTCTCATGTAGTAGTCAGGAATGTTTATCAGTGTTTGGGGGAATTACAACAAAGCTCTTAAGCAATTCCATATATGTGCAGCAAGACTATCACTGTATAGGGGAAAATACATTTCTATTTTAAACAAGTGTGTCCTGATAACATTTTAAGACAAATATATATATATGAAAAATGATCAATGCTTAAGGTAAAAGTGTTACCAGTAGCAGTGGACATGAAAAAAGACAATAGAAAAAATAAAAAATGATCACAACTGTCAATTTATAAAAGATGAAACAAATTAAAAATAAGCCACTGAGGGCTGTTCAGTTACATTCTAAAGCAGAAAAGAAAAAAAAAAATGAACAATGAGATATTTCACACCTATAAGGCTGGCAAAGTTAAAATTCTGAAAAGCAAAATTTTGTCAAGGATATGTAGAAAAGATAAGTCTTATTTATAATGGGTGGGAATATAAATTGAGATAATGATTATAGATAAATATGGCAATATCCAGTAAAGTTGATAGACTTTTATTTTATGTTTTTACTATTTGGTTCCGTATTGAATAGGTTAGTCTCTGGTGAATTTCTCCATTATATAAATAAAGAGACATATATGAGCATATCAATTATAGGACTGATTGGAACTGGAAACCATTAGAAACCATCCAGATACTCATTAACTTAAAAATGGATTAATAAACTATAACTTATTAATTTAACAAAAGACATAAGGCAATAAAAACCAATGATCTAGACCAACAATTATTCAACCATTTTCATCTCATGGAACATATTGACAACTAAACTTCTATGGCACACTAAAATTATTTGTTTCTGACCTAACAAAAAAAAAAAATAGGTAAAATTTTGCCTCTTTCACACTAGATTTCTATTGTTGTGTTGTTGATTGTTGTCATGTTTTTTTTTGACAATCTAAGGGAAAAGAAGTCACTGCTCCCAACTAAATAGTATTTCCTGTTTAAAAAATTTCTTGCAGTGCACTGATTAAAAAATATCACTCTTCTTGAGTACAGGTTCCAACATGGATATTTTTCTTTTTACGAATTTCTGATCTATATTTCCATATAATTGGGTTATTTAAATCCTGTGTATTTTTGTGGATATTTTATAAAAAAGTAACATTGAGCAAAATTGAATATCATTTACACAAATTATAATAGCAAGTTATATAAAATTTGAAAAGCTGAAAAGCTATGGTGTTTACTATTTAAGATACATATATAACTTAGGAGTACAAACTTTCACAGAGATAAAATATACTGCTGTCAGGATACTTTTTTTCTGGTGAGGGAGGCAGGAGAAGGGAAAAAAGGAAGAGAATGGACAAACTATAATGTTTTGTTTTGTTTCTTTAAATCTGAACTATGACATTAAGAAATTTATGTTCACTGTATTATTTTCTGTATTTTCTTAATTTTGTATTTAGAAAGTTCATCTTTACCATTACCTAAATGGCAAATATACTTTCTATACCCAAACACAGGGCTCATTGAACTATTTTTGCATCCTATCAGTGAAAAAATGAATTCTTTTCTATAAATGTCCCTTGCTTACCTTGTGTAACCAATCCCTGGACCACTATGTTGAACAGAAAAATGGTCCAAGATCCTGGCCTCTCTTTTTAATTGCTGATGTGTGGAGTACCTAATGGCGTTGGTAATCCTTGCTTCTGTTGCTCAGTTACTATTTTAAAAAATCCTGGATTTGTCTCAATCATGTTATCATTATTACATTCTTTCAAAATGTTGGTATTCTGGAATTCAGCAACAATTTTATTATCTTTTATTGTTGCTAAGAGAGAGGATGTTATTTCTATCATTCATGCACTAGGGCTTTTTCATGTATTTTACTGACTTTTCATTTTTTCCCTGATATTTACAAATAGAGACTCAGTTTCAGGGCTCTACCCTCAGCATTAACTAGTAAGTTGTGCGCACATGTAACAAATACCACACTGCTGCAAGTAACAAAACAGTTCAATACCTTGTGGCTCAAATGAATATAAAATGCCTGTCACGTGAAATACCCAACATTGATCATAAGACATGGAACTGAAGTAGTCGACTCTAGAGTACTGACTTTTTATTACTATAACTATAGGTTTACAAAAGGGAGGCAATGCAAAGGGGAAATGTGAAAAGGTGCTTGATGATGCTTTAGAAATCATGGAACTCCAGGGCTGCATGGCAAATGAGTTTCACTCTTTTGAGTCAGTTTTCTTGCCTTGGCTCCAGCAAGGTTTCATCACTGAATTTCACTCAACAGTCACTCCATTACTTCAAGACACTCTAGACATAAAGACAGAGGCTGGGTGCTTCTGATATGTTTAGGGGGTGGTGGGATTTAATTTCATTTTGAGTCATGTCAGCAGTTGTGTGTGTGTGTGATTTCTATGCACCACATCCATCAGCCTACGCTGAAAACAGTCCTGACATAGATAGGTCAATTTCCACGATACTTGCTTGAATGAAATGTATATAGTCTGTTAAAAGCACATTGATTTTTGTCATTTTCAAAAGTTACCTTAGTAAGTGAAAATTCTAATTCCATTGATTAAATGTTTGTAATGTGCCAGGCACTTCGGATTTTTTTGCCAGCATTATTTCATTATCCTTTTCACCAGCTCTGTGGGGTGGACCATATCCTCATTTCATAAATCAGACAGCTGTTATAAAAGTTATGCTCTCTATGGCATGGTTTCCCCATCCATCAAACAGGGATTAACTTTATTGTAAACAACTACGTTCATAAACAAGCTGTAGATATAATATAATAGGTATTAACTTGTAAAAGAAGTTACAATGGCCTGAGGTTATAAAGAATAAGTTATGTGAACAGTATTGATTCTTTTCCAGTGTCTCCTCCAGCCCATGTTTCTACTCCCCTCTTACATTCCACAGCACTATTAGTTCACACTACCCCTTTCATTCTGGAGTCTTAGATTGTTCTCTGCGGTGTTTCACTTCTGCCAGGCTGGGATTGAAGAAAGCTCTCCCCACAGAAGCAAGGGAATGTATAAGCTGACTTGGTTATATCATTCCGATTTAAGTTTTTCAAAAGGTGAGAACCCAACACATGGCATGACTTCTCAGACCCCAAGTTAGGTGGGTAAATCAGGAGCATCCACTTTGTGGCCCTATTCACTACAACAAGCAGATTGCTTCCACCCTGAGATAAATTCCTGTCCCTTTGGTTTCTAGTGCTTCCCACATATTTGCCCACAGTGGTGCTTGCCAAGATATGTACTACAGTATTTTATATTAACACAAGATTTTTAAATGTAAAGTCTTAGACACAGAATTCAAAGAGATCATCTTGTCCAAATTCTTCACTTTAGCTATAAAGAAACTAAGACTAAAGGATATTAACAGACCAGGGTCACGGTTTGTTTATATTTCAGGTTACAAATAATTAAACTTACAAATGATAACAGCACACAAACCAGCTATGGATTATGATATTATGTTCGGGTCTAAACAACTAAAAAAGTAATAAAATCAGACAACAGTAACGCCAAAAGTTTTCCAATTTCACTGACTTCATGTCAACACCAGGAAAGGAATAAACTCAGGCTGGCTTCTGGCACTGTTTTAGTTAAACATATTTGTGAAGTATGAAATTACATAATTAAAAATAATTTGAGCAAAGCTAGTAAAATAGTCATTCTATTATCATATTCCTTATCATTTCTTCATTACATAAAGCTTAATGGAAAACTAAATGAGGGGGGGATCAAATTAAATTTAATAGACCGAAAGTTCTCTTATATCCCTAAAGGAAAATAAAGGCATTGTTAGTTTTGAAATACCTTGACCTCAAAGGCCCTGGAAAGCTGTAGTGGTCCTTGCTGCCAAGTAACCCAGAAATCTGAAACATGTGTTGCAAGAAAGTCACAAACTCCTCAGTGGGAAAAGGCCAAACTTTAACAAAGATCCATAAATAAAAATCTCCACTGAGGCAAATAATTTTCAATATATGGTTTTCATTGATGAGATAAAAACCATAAACCCTCAAAGATGTCAACAGACACTTGAACTAATCAAGTCACCAGAATTAAGCAGCAAACAACAGCTTTTTGCATCGCAGGCAGGGTCAGGTACCAACAGCCAACCAGTGATTGGGCTGGGCTCCCCAGAACATGCACGGCTCCCCCGTGACAATTTTAGGTTAACCTGATCTTTGACTATGTGCTGTAATTGGCCTTAATTTAAGGATTTTCTTTTACTGTTTCTCCTACCCATGGTAGTGAAAGCCAGCAAAGCTAGGCTAATTTGCATTCTGAAATTTCATTCTGTGTTTTTATTTTCCTTCAGAGGGTTCTTGTTACAGAAGAGCTTCATTAACTCAATTAGGCATGATCCAGTGGGCCGGTACAAATGAGGCTAGCCACAGTGTCTGCAGAATGGACAAAAATAAGAAGCCAGCTGTAGTCTTCATATTTTGAAGGAAATCGTACCAGCTGACATTTCTTTGTGTCAGTCATATTAAGCTCATGGCAACGGAAATAACCAAACTGTGTTTTGGAAGCTGGCTCACTAATGCTACAAGATATAGAAAAGATACACCCGTGGGAAAGGGAATAAACCATTGTTTTACCATGGGTTTCTCATAGGACTTGTTCTTTCCTTTATTACAGAAATATTCTTTAGCAGAAAAATATTCATATATCCCTCTATAACAATTAGTGTTACAATAACTTATAGTAGATTCCATACATGTTACATTTGAAAAACCAAGTATGAGAAAACATCTAAAAGAGAAGCTATTTTCATGATCCTTTTATAGAACCACCCCCCCGCCCGCCACACACACACACACACAACATGTGATATCAACCAATGGAAAGAATAAAAAACACCAGATTCCACCTGGCCTGTGAAGCTAAATCATTATTGGTTTTTTTTTTTTTTGCCTCAGTTTCTCCATAAAAGTAATAATAACCATCATTCTTTTGAAAAAGACTTTAGGCAATGTATTTATTCATAAGAATCACCTGAGTAAATGTAAAAGCGATTCTTGGGCTGTACTTTAGGCCTACTGAATCAGAATTGCCAATGAGGAGCCTAGGAATTCTTTTTTTTAACACAAGTGATTTTTACTGAGTTGCTATATACTAAAATATAAATAATGTGAAAGCTCTATAGGAAATTCTGAGTGGTATGTAAGTGTATGAAATCAACATTAGCCAGAGTAAGTATTTCAACTGCAAAGGATTATTTTGAGGAAAAAAATAGTATTGCCAGGAATTTATTTTGGTTAACCTTTACATTGTGAGGAACAGCTGTGCTAAATAAACCAATCAACCCACCAACCAAACAAGTGCTTTCAAGGAACTAAATATAGGGGGAATGGGTGGGTGGGTGGGGGGACAGAGGGGAGCAAAAAGGGGATGGATGTAATACAACAACAATAAAATTAAAAAAAAAAAAAAAAGGAACTAAATATATACTCTCTGCCCTTGGGATAAGTACAACTTTTAACTGATAAACCCTGATTATTCATATCTTTTACAGTAATAAATATTGTAGATAGGGTTTTCATGAATCCTGGGATAGACTAATACACAATAGGGCATAACGGCGTTATTTTCTGACCTGTCTCCTGATTTTTATGAATGTATTCTCAAGAAACATGACAAAGGGAAAATGTGAAAATTTTCCAACCAAAGCCTAGTTATATAAATTAACAATGTTGAAAATAAGACGGTGCTTGGAGTAGGAATTTAGTGTCACCATAAGCTATTTGTGACTTGAAAACTAGAACATGGGGTTCAGAACACAATCCAATTTCTGTAGATGACAGTGAGTTCCTAGCAGGAGCTGTTCCTTCCAGAAACCTGCCTTGGATGGCGTCCTGGTCTTTGGGTGCCTCAGCACGTCTGCCACCTCGGAAATCACTACAGTCATGCTTCTGTTTGATTGAAAGACTTGACAAATTCCTCTGATTCCTGAACTGTGCCCACACAACCTGTTACAACAGGTTGCAACGAACGCTGCTGAAGTCTCATGGTGGCTAACTGCAAGTTCAAATGTGCACTTGCCAATTTTAGAAGTGTACATTGAGAAAGTCCTTGGGAGGAAATAACATTGGAAACAATAGAAACCATGTACTCCTGGTCAATGAATAATGACTGGTCATTGGTTACAAAGGATCCCTGAAGTTACACATTGATTTTTATGAATTGAATATAGCCATACTTAAGGGTATAGAGATATCATGGAGTCATAGTGAGCTGGAATTAATTTTACAAAGGCTCATAATAGAAACCAGATGGTCAAAGTGTCTGAAATAGATACAGCCTTCCCTTAAGCTGGGCTAGAAAAAAGCTCAAAAACAAAATTTTTTTTAAGGAATAGAATAATTAATATGACAAAAGAGATCTTTGAGGGGTAATACAAACATGGGCTTTTTGGAATAATAGGCCTTGTTCCTGAGGTTGATGACACTTTTTCCAGGATATTTTATCCAGAGAATATACTTGTGGGTGTGCATTATACCCTAAAACATGGGTGTGTGGCAGACTTATCAGAGGGTGGGTAGTATCCAGTTTTACATGCTTTAGCCTTTTCCATTTATGGACAATGAACTTACCAATTTTTCCTATCTTTCTATTCATAGAGATTTCATTTCTACATTTAAAATTTTTAGCTGCTTTTTCTTACCTTCACCCAGACCCAAACCCCACAAAGTTTCCGTGTTCCTCACGATCAGCACTAGGTATGAACTCGAGGGATATTTTCAAATCAATGAATTATTCAAAGAAATTTGGAAAATGTTTCTCCCGTGTAAGAGCAGGGGTCGCCTGCACCTTAATAATAAGTCAGCAAAGACCACTAAAAAGTTACATCAAAATGTAATAAATTAGAGGCCAAACAATAAGGTAAATCTGGATAAAAGTAAGCTTTCTTTTGATAGCGTTACTCATTGCCAGAAACAACAAACATTTGTTACCTCACCATCCTAGGCCTCCCAAGTCCCACGTGGCTCTCACTGGGTTAAGTCACGGTGTCAGCAGAGCTGCATTCCTTTCCTGAGCCTCCAGGGAAGAAACTGTTCTCTTGCCTTTTCCAGGTGCTGGAGCACCCACATTTCCTAGTCTGTGGCTTCCTGCTAGCTCCAAAGCCAGCGCAGGCCAGTTCATGTCCTCACCACTCTGCCACTAAACTTCTGCCTCCCACTCATGATGCCTTGTGATTACAGTGGACTCACCTGGATGATCTAGAACACTCTGTCTTGGGGTCAACTGATTACTAACATTAATTCCATCTGTCTGTAAAGGTAACATGCAGGTTCTAAGAATTAAGACCTAGGCAGCACAACCATTACAATCCGTCTGTTTTACTACTGCTCTGCAGGTGGGTGAACTCCTTTAAAGACAAGCCTGCCACTCTTCGGCAGGGAGAACTGAGTGTCTTCTACACACAGACCCAAGGTGGCTCCTTATTGGCAGGCTTGCTTTAATTTTCGAAAGATAACTGCTCGATTGCAATCAAAATCAAACATTAATTTATGGAAAATGAAAGTAAGAGGAGGAAGAATGTAGGAGGGGTGGACTTTTCCCAAGTAATTTAATTGGAGATTATTTTAAGAATTTCTTTCTTTCTTTTTTTTTTTTAATTTTATTGTTGTTGTATTACATCCATCCCCTTCTTGCTCCCCTCTGTCCCCCTCTCCACCCACCCATTCCCCCCAAAGTCAATCCCACCTGTTGTCCATGTCCATGGTTCCTTTATACTAAGTTCTCGTCTAAGCTGCTCCCCTTCCTTGCCTCTTCCTCCCCCCTCCCCCCAACCCCTTTCCACCTGACCACTGAAGGCCTATTCACTGTATTCATATATTTGGTTCTGTTTTGCTTGTTGTTAGTTTTGTTCATTATTGTCCCGTAATGGGTGAGATCATATATTTGTCCTTCAGTGACTGGCTTATTTCACTAAGCATAATACCCCCCAGTTCCATTCATGTTGTTGCAAAGAATTTCTGAAGAACAAATTCGTAAGGGTAATTTAGTGGGTTAAAGCACCAAGTCTGAGAGTAATGAAACATTTGCCATTCCATGAGCCTTGAGAGAAAATAAAATTGTACAAACAACCTCATTTATATTACATGTCACAGATTTGCAGTTCAGGTATAGGACATACTTTAAATCACACTTTAAATTTCAACTCTATTCACTGTATAAACATTCTAACTCTACAGACTGCAGTCTAAAAAGCTAGCTGGCCATTAATAAGCATAAGTTCAAGTCTCTTCCTTCCAGTTGGGATTTGGCTGAATGAAGTAGCACAAATTTCTGGGCAGAAGAGAAACACATTTTGGACAGCTCGTTGTTGATTTTATGGAATAATCCAAGTTCAGCCTTATAATATCATATATTTATCAAAACAACTTTGAAATGAAATACCCAGGGTCAAATAGTATCAAATGGTGACTTTAACTGAGAAATTCAAATCTAATAGAACTCACTGTGATAATTAAAAAGAAGTACTGAACATAATAGACCTTTTTGCCAGACCCACTTGTATTGATGCTGAACTCTTCCAGTTTAATTCAATGTCCTCTTAATACCAAACCTGACTTGGTCACAGTTATAGCCTTCTTCCTTTAGTAGAATGAACTTTAAAACTAATGTAAGCACCCTTGTGTGTCAATGATAATACATGATGGTGCATGTTGATTCTAAAAAAGTAGACTTGACTCAGGTGAGTGACTGCTTGTCATTCATAAGCAAGGACTTGGATAGCTCTGGGAATGTGCATAGCTCTACAAATGTGTAGAGCAGATATACCAAGGACTAAATATCATTCATCTTGGTTGGAATCAAAGCCAATGGCATGCACATGAGAAACACTGACTCTCCTGACTTGACAGTTCTTTAAGGTATCTCAGTTGCATAATGAGCAAACATCCTGAAGTCTCTCCTTTATTCACTCAACAAAGGTTGTACTGCATGGATACTGAGATAAATGGTATCCTTACTTTAAAGATTACTATACTTGAAAACATGGGCTTATTAAATGCCTAAACAATAACACATAACTATGATTTTACATGCTAAGTATTAATGGAGCTATTATAAAGTAGTGTAGATTCAACAAGGAGGCAATAAATTCTACCAAAGAAAGTCAAAGATAGGTGGCAATACTCAAAGTATGAAGGATAAGGTAGTATTTGGTCAGAGAAACTAGAAAAGGATAATATGAACAAATATCAAAGCAGTTTTCTTTTTTTCCCCTTTCACATCCAGACAATTCACCACTTAATTACTGCCTTCTGTCAGCTTCTCAAATCATATTAATACAAGGTTTTCATTATTCAAAAAAGTACACATTGGTGGTTACAGAATAGACAGGGGGATGTTAAGAAGAACAAAGGAAACAGAGAAGCCAAAGAACATATACGCATGACTCATGGACATGAACTAAGGAGGGCATTGCTGGAGGAAATGGGGTACTGGGTGGAGGGGGCCAAGGGGGGAAAACTGGGACAACTGTAATAGCAAAATAAATAAAATATATTAAACCTAAAAAAAAAAACAAAACTTAAAAACAAAAGCAGTTTCCTAGAGGCATAAATAAATGTAGTGCACTTGAGAAACCGAGGATGATTTTACATGGCTGGTGTGAAAGAAAGAATGAGAGAAGTAGCAGAGAGCAGGTTTGGGAAGGAAGGCCAGGGCCAAAGAAAGGACCTACTTACTCACATTGATGAAGACTTTTTTGGATAACCTTACCCCCCAAAATGTTGAAAAATTATATAAGAAACCAAGTGCTCCATTGAAAGCATCTGACTCAAAAAGAGTCTTGCACAAGTGATTACTACCTTTTGCAAGGTCATTTTGCTAAGAACACAAATGGCAAAATTTAGCACCTGACATGGAAGATGCTTAAGTGTTAATTCACACGTACCTGTGCTCTCCTTGGACCACTGGGATTTAATGACTAGAAGACAGTGCGTAACACCAGATATTCACAGCTAGTGGACATTCACACTCTGTATACTATAAGCCCATCTTTGTTTCCAGACTTCAAAATAGTAGATATTACTACTACATCTTCTAAGTGTTATATTAAATCTACCTTATACACTCCTAATTCCTCAGACAATCAAAAGGGAAATATCTTAATAATGCTGTGAAGGAGGCAGTGTTATTTCAATGGCATAAATGCCTAGTTGCATTCTATTTCTTATTGATGTGAAACACTATCTCAAAAGACTTGAGGTTTATATTTTTGAGAATAATAGATTTTCAGTGAAAGAGCTATTATAGCACTTTTGAAAAATGCAACTTTTAGAAATAACAAATATTGTTCATTAATAAATAAAATCCAATTAAAAGAAAGTATTAGGTTGGCCATAAAATCAGTTACATTTTTTTTGTAAAATAAAAGCCACATTTTTCATTTTCACCAATGACTCTATTGATTTGAATATTTTGAGTATTTTGCTACCTCCCACCATTGGTTTTCAGTGGGTAGAAGCCAGGGGTGCTGCTAAACATCTTCCAATGCCCCAGACAGGCCCACAGCAAAGAATTATTTAACTAAAACATCAATAGTGCCAAGAAACTTCATAAACCACTTCTGATACATTCAATCAGTCACACCACCTTCAACATACACTGCATAAATATTTTCTTGCATTTCTACCTTTCTTGGAATAAAGCATAATATGCCAAAACATCTTCAATATTAAAATGGCTGCAGAAAAATTCACCAATTTTGATGTTTTTTAGAAAATGTATGCTGATATGATAGCTGTCACAATACAATCTAATAAAATGGTTTCAAATGAAGTTAAATACAACCAAGTGCTACTGGAGTCATAATACAGAAAAAAATGAAATGAATTTTTTTGCCAAATACTTAAAATATATGCATATACTGTACTATTGCACTCATTTTATATATATATATACGCTATCACACATATATATGATATCATATGTAAATAAATAATAGTACCAGCAAATTTAAATATATCAGCTAAATTTAATAAATTCTAGATTCAACGAGAGAAGTACTGGCAATAATATCTAATTCCTATCTAAGCTCATAAATGCAAATAAACTAACTATTATGGAAGAGTATGGCTTCACTACATAAAATATTGGGAAATTAAGTAAACTTTAGATAGCTTTGCTTTCAATGTATACTGTGGGTGGACTCCATGTGGCACATTTATTAAATGGTGCAAGAAATTTTTAGTTAAGTATCTAACAGGATGTCATCTTGAAACTTCATGTTCCTGTATTACTGTGCTGTTAACAGAAACAGCTTGCAAAGATTTATGGCTTCTATTAATTATACTAAAAATATGGTAGATTTGCTCAAAAATCAATTGTAACAGGGACAAGCAAGTATACTTTTTAATTACAATCATAAATTACAAATGACTGTCACTATCAAATTTTTATTTTTATTTATTCTTAAGTAAAGAGGAAAATGGGAATTTTTTGTTTGTTTTCCTAGATTTAACCCTGGAAGATCAAACTTTGTGTTAACAGTCAATAATATGATCCAAGTTAAGTCTCAAAATTGGAAAGAAATGAGAGAAAACATCAAGACAAGTATAAATTCAAATACCTACCTTCTACCTACTCTTTTTGTATGTTTTTTTCCCTCCTCAATCACTTTGCAGTTTGAGGAAACTTACTATGTCCCCGCTCTGCATGATTATAGATTTGTTTTTACACACATACAAAGAAACCTACCCTGGCTGGTAGCTCAGTGGATAGGTGCTTGCCTGCAAACCCAAAGGTCGCTGGTTCAATTACCAGCCAGGGCACATAACCAGGCTGCAAGCCAGGTCTCCAGCCAGATCTGTAGCTGGAGGCAGGTGAAAGGCAACCATACATTGATGCTCCTCTCCCTCTCTGCCTCCTTCCCTTCCCCTCTCTCTAAAAATAATAAAGAAAATCTTAAAAAAAAAAAAGAAAGAAAGAAAGAAAGAAAGAAAGAAACCTGCCTTTTTCCAGAAAGAATTTGGCATACCTTGAATTTTTATAAATAATGTAGGAAAAAGAGTAAGAAAGTTAAAAATTGGGGGGACCAGAACAAGCAGAGAATAACAACAGTAACAACAGAAGAAATTTTAAAAAATGAAATGCATTCAAGTTTACATTTATAAATATTTTTCAGATTTCAGAACATTTTTTGTTTGGCATTATATCAATATCAATTTCATGCTTGCTGATGTTCCCAAACAACTCTGAGGCATTATCCAATATAGTCCTGGGTGCTGTGAACTCTAGTACAGCGTTGCCAATATTCCCAAAGACTTCCATAGCTCAGCAAAGCTATAAAATCTGAGTTGGGAACAGCACTCAGATGATTCTTTTCGCTCTTCATTAAATTCTTATGACAAGTATAATCCATTTCCTCCGATGTTTTTTAAAATTATTTAAAAGAAGCATATACTCATTTTTCACCTGAGCCCACTTGTCTAAAGACCCAAGGGACATATCATAATGGACAAAATTGCAAATAATTTACTAAACTTTTCATGAGTAAAATTCATTACTTCAAACTAATCATAGTGTTTGTCTATTTGTTAATTTATTTTGGAGGCAGTGTTATATGTCACTTAAAATATGTCACTGGTCATATTTTAAGATCTTTCCTTTGGAGAACAAAGAAAGACTGTTTTATCTCTGTAATATTCAAATAAGAGTTAAAATATAACAAACAGACATAGGAAAAAGGCTGATGGTGCCACAGGGGTACTGGAACTATTGTGGGAAACTTTGAAAAGTATATGATTGTCTAATCACTATGCTATACACCTGAAAGTATAAAAATAATATTGATAGTACACTGTAATGGAAAAATAAAATTATAAAAGAAAAAATTATATATTTTGGAGATTAAACCCTTGTTTAATGAATCATTGGCAAATAGTTCTCCCATACAATGAGTTCCCTTTTCATTTTGCTGATAGTTTCTTTAGCTGTGTAGAAGCTTTTTAATTTGATGTAGTCCTATGTTTATTTTTTCTTTTGTTCCCCTTGCCCTAGCAGATACTTTGGCAAAAATATTGCCATGTGAAAGATTTGAAATTTTACTGTGTGTGTTTTTCTCTGGAATATGTATTGTACTTATTTTTAAGTTTTTTTATAATACATTTTGAGTTTGTTTTAGTGTATAGTTTAAGTGGGTGGTCTAGTCTTATTTATTTATTTATTTATTTATTGCAAGTACTAGGTCAGTTCTTCCAACACCATATATTGAAGAGACTATTTTTACTCTATTGTATGTTCTTGTCTCCTTCATCGAATATTAATTTATTACAAAGACATGGGTTTATTTCCAGGCTTCCCACTCTGTTCCATTAATTTATGAATCTGTAATTATGCCAGTACCAGATTATTTTGATTACAAAATAATCTTGTACTGTAATATAGTTCGGTATCAGATACTACAACTCCTCCAACTTTGTTCTTCTTTCTCAAGATTGTTGAGGCTATTTGGGGCCTTTTTTATTTGTTTGTTTGTTTTTGTTCCATATAAGTTTTTGGAATACTTATTCTATATCTGTTAAGTATGCCATTGGTATTTTAATAGAAATTATGTTGAATCTGTTGATTGCTTTGGGTAGTATCAATATTTTAATGATGTTAATTCTTTCAATCCATGAACTTGGCATATTATTCCCCTTGTATTTTCCTCAATTTCTCATACAACTCAACACCAGAAAGACAACAATCCGATCAAAAATGGGCAAAGTACCTGAATAGCTACTTCTCTTCTCTAAGGAAGAAATACAGATGGTCAATAGACATATTTTAAAAAGTCTCAAAATTACTAGGAATCAGAGAGATAAAAGTTAAAACCAGAATGAGATACTATCTCACACCTGTGAAAATGGCTGTCACCAATAAGTGAACAAACAAGTGCTGGCAAGGATGTGGAGAAAAGGGAACCATAGTACATTGTTGGTGGGAATGCAGACTGGTGCAGCCACTATGGAAGACAGCATGGAATTTCCTCACAGAATTAAAAGTGGAACTGCCTTTTGACCCAGCAATTCCACTTCATGGAATACATCCCAAGAATCCAGAGACATCAATTCAAAAGAAATATTCACTCCTATGTTAATAACAGCATTATTTTCAACAGCCAAGCTCTGGAAACAGTCTAAGCGCCCATCAGTAACTGGGTGGATAAAAGAGCTGTGGCACATTGCACAATGGAATACTTCACAGCAGAAAGAAAGGAACTCCTACCTTTTGTGGCAGCGTGGATGGAACTGGAAACTATTATGCTAAATGAAGTAAGACTGGCAAGCAAAGACAAATACTATAATGATCTCAGTTATAACTGGAATCTAAGGAAGAAAATAAACTTATAAGCAAAATAGAATTAGTGGCACAGAAACAAGGAACAGATGAACAACTGTAAGGTGGGACAAAGATGGTGCAACAACTGGTTGAAGAAAAGTGAAGGTATTAGTCAAAGAACATATAGGCGTCACCCATGTACATGAACATGGTGTGAAAATTGAGTGTGGGAAAGGAGAGCTCAGGGGAGGAGGACAAAGATGGAAAATGGGAAGAACTGTAACAGCATAAAAATAAAAATTATAAGAAAAATAAAATAAAATACCTGGGAGGATACCCACCAACACATTTTATTATGCTTATCCCAGATTCACGGAATCAAAATAATCTTAATTTTCCTCTTTACTTTCCTATATTCTTTACATATTCTCCAATGAGGAAGACTATCATAAAACAAGTAAGTAGTATCTGAAAAAGGTCAAAGTACTGAAAAAAGTTCCATAAGATGGAATATATGATCAGCCAACATAAAAGAGTAGTGGTCTGCTTTATTGGACTCCTGGGAAACTGTCTAGAAACATGTACCTTCTATCTAACCATGCATTTTAACCCCACCAATTCTTCTCTAAACTCATCCGATATGTAGCCCAGCTCATTTTTCAGTGTCATCAAATACCCTCTGCAGTAAAAGGAAGAGGACCATTGCCTGACCCCCTCAGAGAAATGCCACCTTCCAAGGAGTTAAAGTGACTAGGTTATCAATTTATGAGCACAATTGAAATTATTAATCCCAAGTCTAGACATTTTAAAACCTGGAGGCAAAGACAACAATACTAGTTGGGTGTAGGTTTCTGCTCATTTGAGAAAATAAAGAGAAAAAGACTGGACTTTAATTGAAACGATTTTACTTTGTTTTAGGGTCCTAAGGGTATTGAGATATGAAGGCTCAAAACATTTTAAGTATAATGTGACTATGAAACATTTCCTTTAGCTGCAAAACTGGTATAAGCAAAAACACTGAAAGACTAAGTAAATTCTTTGGATTATTGTTCTTTTTCTCATTTCACACAAAAGATTTTGAATTGCTTATATTTCCTCAGTTTTTGAACTCTATAACAAAAGCTTTAACATTTAAATTTAATGTGTAATTAGTGTTTGAATCAACTATATGCTTTTAAAGTTAACACAGTAAATGTGGTCTCTTGAGAATAAATCACAATATGCAGAATGTATTTCAATATTGCTAAGAAGAAACTTGAGATGTTTACAAAAGAAATGGTATTACCTTATTTGCATTTTCCTAAATATTCATGTTCAATTATTACTACAAATTAATAGGCACGTTTTAAAACTCCATGCAAATTTCAGCTTGAACTGCACTATCTCCCCTCCATTTGGGGAACTCTGGACCTTAATGATTTGAATTAACTTTACCTTACTGACTGTGTTCTCCCTACTGACTGATGGTGGGTTTGTTTGTTTAAAGATTTATTTATTTATTATTTTTAAAGAGAGGGAAAGGGAGACATCAATGTATGGTTGCCTTTCACCTGCCTCCAGCTACGGACCTGTCTAGAGACCTGGCTTGGTTATGTGTCCTGGCTGGGAATCGAACCAGCGACCTTTGGGTTAGCAGGCTAGCACCTTATCCACTGTGCTACCAGCCAGGACAGTTTGTTTGTTTTTTGTCTGTTTGTTTTACAATTTAATTATAAGAACTTTATTGAATTACAAGATTTTAAATGTATCACAATTTACATGCAAACCTATTTCAATGTTATCCTCCTTATTCTTTCAGAAATTCACTTCATTTTTCAAATGATGAAACAAAAGGTTAACCCATACACTAACAGAGCAAAGACAGAATATACCGGTGGGCAAGTTCATATACATGGGGTCTTAACAAGGGCCTTTAAATGTCATCTCCTGTATTACAGCAAATTGCTTTCCAATCAGAAATAAGAAAATGAGGAGCAAAAGCAGGCACCGGGGTCTCCCTGTCGGGTAGGTGTTTGATAGAATGCAGATTTAAAGTAAATTGTTGACTGATGGTGTTTTCACACAGTAAGTTATTAAACTAAATGATCAAAAGCACATACCATAATGAAATATGAAACTTTGGAAAATCATTTATTCATTCATTAGGTCAATCAGTCAAGAAATATGTATTAAGCTCCTACTAAGTGCCAAGCATTGTATCTGGTTTAGGAATTTTGAAACCCACCTTTAAGGGATCTCAGCAAAGAGAGGGAAAGAATCAGAGCTACTGACCATGTTGACACAACGTACACATGCAAGAGTAAGGTCAGTAGTGCCAGCCCTCCAGCTCTACGCCCAGTCATAGACCCGCAGCAATATGCCACAGAAGACTCAGAGTGAGGAGAAACCGAATATGAAGGAGCTCCCTCTGCACTCATCAGAGGCACAGTGTCCAATAAACTGTTACAGGATAGTAAGGAAGCCAAGTGACTTTTGTAAATAACCTTGGCAGGCTACCCTTTCCGTTAGACCAGGAGTTCTAAATACGAAACTGTTCACAAGTTTCTGCAGTGTTTTGAATTGCATCTGTTTGTAGGAGCACAAAGGCCCCTAAATAACATGGACCTGCACCTTCCTTTTTGTCTAAGACTGCTGGAACTTCACACCACATCGTTGTAAAAGCCCATGACAGTGCATCTTCTCTCCTGTTATGTATAGACTTAGTATAGTTGATGAGCTAGGAGGTGGGGAGGTAGGGAAGTGATTCTTAAAATCAAAACATTTGAAGATCATGCAGCAAATTAAGGGTTGTTAATCAAGTTACATATGACATAGGTAGTTTTCAGCTGTTATTGTCTATTGTTTGCTTATGATCCTGGATATCTGATATAACCTCACTATGATGTTTACCAGGAATGAGAATACCAGAGACCATCCTTTTATGAAATGATAAATTCCTTCAACTTCCTTGAGAGATAATATACAAATACATTTTTCTGAAGTTAAATATGCAGTAGGATTGGCACATTTTACCTGGCATAAAAACTAAATAGTTCTCCCTTCAACCTCTCCTTATGATATTCCCATGTGTTCAGGTACTACAGACAATCTTACATAGAAAAGACTGTCAAGCTGAATTAACTAGTTTGCATTAATATTTTTTCATAGTCAGCCTCATGTCCAAACTAAGAAATATATGTAGTACATGTGTGCATATATGAGTGTAGTTACTTATCTCTATGTGTATAATAGCTTCAATTACATGCCTATCCCTATGTATCTATGTATATTTATTCAACATATTTCTCTTTAGTCAAACCCATCACTGAATTATTTACTCTTCTTCAGACTGCTGATTTTAGAAGGTAAAAAGATTCCACTAACATTATAATGTAATATAGTACCCGAGTTGGCTTTAACAAATTTTTAGATTGGTTTAAAATAACATGTTTAATTATAAATAGCATTATATTACCTGCAAGCTGATTTGTATTTCTTTTTAATTTATTTATTATTTTCAGAGAGAAGGGCTGGGAGGGAGGAAGAAAGGGAGAGAAGTGTCAATGTATGACTGCCTTTCATCTGCCCCCAGCCAAAGATCTGGCTGGAGACCTGGCTTGCAACCTGGTTATATGCCCTGACTGGGAAATTGAACCAGAGACCTTTGGGTTCACAGGCTGGTACAAATCCACCGAGCTACACCAGCCAGGGCTGATTTGTATTTTACGGAAAGTGCATGGCAATCCTTACCAGAAACTCATAATGATTTTAATAAAATTGCTCTGACTTTGGAGTTTATTCCATTTTTAAGTTGCTTAATTGTCTTAGTAAAATCATTCATTATGCTGCAAATATCAGCAGGGAAACTACATAGACCATTATTAGATAAAGTTAAATTTAAAGGTTGCTTTGATGATAATTGCAATAAAAACAGTCAAAGAAAAATCTACCTTTCTTAGTTATTATACGTTACTTAGATTGCAGTTTAAACTCTTGGTGAGGGTGTAAAAGCTGGTGAATGGCCCTATAGACAGCATTATCCAGTCATTGATTTGAAGACTGTTTACTTTATATCACCAGAGCTTTCTCTTCCTAAAATGCTTGCTTCCTCTCTAATATTTCTATGACCTGAATAAAATGAGAGAAGCTTAGCATGCCAAAGCACATTTCCTAAATTAAATACTTCATTTTTCAAGGAGATAGTATCAAATACAGTCACCAAATTTTAGCAAGACATTAGATGATTAATCCCATGTAGACTATAAATCTAATGATAGTTATTATTTACAAGAGAAACTGACATAAAGTACATGTCCAAACTCTTCTACACACTAATATAATTGATCAATAAATATAAAATGAGGATATTTTGGAGGAAAGGAAAGATTATACACTGTTTCTCAGTGCAAATATTTCCCATTTTTGTCATAGTGACATTATATTGAAACCCCTTCATGGAAAGCCTAACAGATTAGAAGGGTGACCGACCACTTGTATGCATGAAGGGTGCTTTCATGGCTCTCTGGTTACAATAACATATGCTGCAAATTTAAGAGTTTTATTAGTAGAATTGTCCATCAACATACATTGAAGTCTCTTCTAGCTGTCCTGAAATAACTAAAACCATCCCCAATTAAATCTTTCACTGAACTTGTCCTCTCTTCCACATCCAGCTTTCAGAATATTCATTCAATAAATGTTAAAAATGATATTCACTCACTGACAATGTACTATGTGTCAGGTACTATTGTAAAGGAAGGAACTCAAAAACCAGTAAGATATGGTCTCCAAACTCAAGATTTTCCCAAGAAAGTGGGGGAGGCATGAGAAAAAAGAGGTTAAAAAATGATGGAGGAAAATACAAAGTGCCTCGGGGAAAACACAAGAGAGATGATCAGATATTGAAAATAGCTAAGGGAATAATATATGGGCATGATCTTTTTCAGAAGAACAGCACATTTTCAATGAAGAAACATTAATTGGTTGAAGGAAAGGATGAAAGGTGGCAGGAGGAAGAAGGAGCATTGTGCTAATAAGAAAGAACTGGGAAGGAGTGGCATGCCATTCGAGAATGAAGAGGATTGCAGTCTGAGAAGAGCACAAAGTACATTTTACGAGATGATGGCAGTCAGAGATGAGGCTGGTAAGGGGCCCTGGCCATACCAAGGGGTTTGGATTTTACCCCATAGGTACTGAGGAATGATGATATCAAAATTAGCAAAAGATGAACAGATGCCAAGAACAAAAACCGTATCAGATCTTTGGTGAAAGTTCCAAAAGCAATAATGAGTTCCTTAGCTAAGTCAG
Organism: Noctilio leporinus; assembly: GCA_004026585.1. Lineage (NCBI taxonomy): Eukaryota > Metazoa > Chordata > Mammalia > Chiroptera > Noctilionidae > Noctilio > Noctilio leporinus. Next base: position 398,004 of record PVIW01000109.1, read on the forward strand.
CCAAAGGTAGGAGATTGAATTGAAGACACATTTCTTAGGTCAAACTAACAGAAGCTATTGCATACTTAGTTCTTTGGAATAAGGGACAAAACAAAATCAAGCAAGACTATACATTTTTAGGTTTATGAACCTGGGTGTGTAGAAGTGTCATTAACTATGATGGGAAATGCAGCAAATGAGAGACAAATAAATTCAGTTCTTAACATATGTACTTTGAGATTATGGCAATATAGTTAAGAGCCAATATCCAGTGAGCTATTGGAAATATTGGCTGCAGCTTAGGGAAAAAATAATGATCAAGGTTTTGGTCCCTGATGTCATGGAAACAAGTGATATCATACAAAATATATGGGCAGAAACCATAGAATGATCCCCAAGGACTAGTCAGGCCCAGTTGAGGACGAGGAGGCAGGGCTGGCTAAGCAGCTTATTTAGGGTCAATGCCAATTTGTTTCTGAATTCTTAAGTTATTTAAAAAAAAAAAAAACTACTATCTTTTAAATCTGTTATTTGGTTCACTTTAAGTCACCTCTGGCCTATCCAAAACATGCCATTGCCCCTACACTTCAAATCGGGTCCAACAAATTGACTCTTGTTTGATCAAGTAGTTCAGAAAGAAAGCTTTTTACCAATGAAATATGCCTTAGCAGACTTTAAAACAAAGAAGTTGGAAGAATGCACAATGAGTAAATCCTGAAGATAATTAAATCTGACAACTTACTATTTATGTAAGTGAAAGTGCTAAGCATAATTGGACTTAACTATTGGCTGAAGTTTAATGGGTTGTGCATTTAACATCATTATCATAGTTTCGCCTACTCTTTGAGCTCCCTTGACTCAACGAAGGAAAAATACTGAGAGCCATTTTCAACAGCAGCGGAACAACTATTGAGATGACCTGAAACCACTGGGTCTAAGAACATGGGTTCTTGCATTTCACCAAAGGGAACAGCTTCACTGCAGACCACTGGAAAACACAGACTTTAGAGTTAAAAAAAGCTGGGTCAATTACAGATCTGTTACTTACTGTAAAACTTTGGGCAAGTTACTAAACCTCAGTCTCCTCAAAAATGGGAATGACGTCAATTGTTCGAGGTTGCTGTGAGGATAAACAATAACGTACCTAACATGCCTAGCAGAGTGACTCTATACATGGTTGCTTCTAGTCCCTGCACCCTTACTTTCTGCTTCAACAGACGAATACCAGTTGGAGGCCTTTCTGCTCAGCTCCATGAACTTCAGCAACATAACACATTCTATGTAACAGTTGTCAATCATTCCAACTTCTATGACAGTTGCCTCTTTAATACAATTGGTGACACATAATTAAGAAGCATAAGGAGAGCCATAGCATGCATAAGTCCTGTCTTGAAGAAAATGGGTGGTGCAGAGTACACTATACCACCATCAAGAACCTAAAAGTATCCTTCTCTCCACTTCCATTTTATGCTATTTTAAGTCTGAGAACAATGACTGGGTCCATAAACATGGCCAAAAGCTTAATGAACGAATGTCTTTAGGAATTCCTCTTTGGGATGTAGCACTGGGAAGGAAGAAGGGAGTTCTGAAGGGAGGAAGAGAAAGGATGGGTGAAATGGTGTGAATGGGAGTTTTACACACATACACACATGCAGATATATACATGCAAACACAGAGAAAAACCTCACACTAGGCAAGCAGCAGGAGCCTGTGATTAGAGAATGCTGATAGCAGCAGGGATCTGAGGGAGATCACTTCAGCACAGCCTGGCTCATTTTATAAAGAAAGGAAATCGTTTACCTGAGAACAGTATCTTACATGGGTCACTCTACCTAACAAGTGAAGAGATGTGAAGTATATGTAAAGATATACTATATATTCTTTAGGTGAAGACATTAAGAATCTAGGTCATAACATATATAAAACAGATGAAATTAATTTTCAATTTACTTCCAGGGAGTAAATAAGTAATGCTAGGGGAAGAGAAACTGACCCCAGCCAGATGCAATTTAGTGCATCCAGCATTACTGTTACGGTACTTGACATTCTGAAGCCCATCCAGCCTCTACCATTCCTCCTGAATAACTCCCTCTCCCATGCCCCAGAGCATCACACACTAAATATTATTTCCATTTCTGTCTAAAAGATCATTTTAATGTCTATACAATAACATTATTTCTTTTACCTCTTTAGTTGTCACAATTTCAGGAACTTTTTATTCAAAGTATTCACAAAGCATATTACTTAGACTAGAATTGAATCCAGGTTAACAAAACTCTGTTTTCTAGGAATGCTCCTTCACAGGTTAGTCAGTCCCTTAGACTTGATTGGGTATCTCTCCTAGAGAAAGGACAGGAGCTGTGGTGAGGAAACACTTAACCTGGATGCTTAGGTTCAACAGAAGCCTAAAGGTGGCTGACATAGAGTGACTCATAAAAGCTATGATAAATTAAGTGGAAGCAGAGTGGTTCTTGGTTATGATTCTGGTTACAATGGAGGATGACCAACCAGCAGAGAACTTATGATGCCAAAGTAGGATGATTTAAATAATATGGACAAATACTCATTTCATTATAGTCAGATGCAAATCCAAAATCTCGAATGTACTAAAAAAAATACTTTTAGGAATATTTTCACAACGAGGTAGGCTCTGAGGAACAACTATTATTTTGTATTGCATGTTCAAGTGTCAAGTACAACCTGATTTCCATTAACATGGAGAGTGCCTGCCACACTTGGGACACAGATATCTGTGGTTATAGAATGTCAGGCTTCACACTGCATTGGAACCAAATGCCCCAGGACAATGCTTTTTTTTTTTTTTTTTGGTAACTCAACAGACAGTTCAGAACAGAATGTAAGATTTCTGAATTGTTTTTCAAGATTTCTAGACTCTCCTATAGAACCTATCTTCACAATTACAAAATAAGTGAAGAGCTTACCATTACTCTATTTGCCCAGGCAACACAAATAGTTGAACTAAATAATTTCAGCTGTAAAGTGAAATTTGGAGACTCAAATCATCCAGTTCAGCTGTCATAAATATATATATATATATATATATATATATATATATATATATATATGAAAAACTGCACAGTATAAAATTTTAGCAAAGTATTTTGCTTATGCTAGAAGAGGAATAACATAAGGCATGCCCAATAAGGAATTTGGGTAGGAGGAGCATGATAGATTCCCAAACACTGTAATACCCCATAGCAAAGTATTGCTGCACTGGATTTTAGCGCCATCTGGTCACCCAAAAAGGAACGCACTATTTAAACCACACATATCCTCAGAGTTGCTTAGAATCACTCAAAGACCTGGACTGAGCCTCTGTCATATTTCTTTTTACCAGATACATGACATTTAGTATCTCAATTTGCTGTCCATATTTATCAAACTAGCCAGAATACGTGAAAATCCTTACTGAGTTTAGCGAATTACCAGTGATCCCCATTAAAACAGTGGTGACAAATCAATGATATAAATCAAATTTTAAAAAATATGTCTAAGAACAAAAAAAGGAAAGACGAGAAATACTCTCATGATTATCTTAATTCTGGAGGCATTCATTCTACAAACTTAGCTTCTATACGAAGCTCTGATTATGAGTTGTGTTACCCATGCTCACTGTAACTCAGGTTCCTCATTAGTAAAATTGGAGAAAAAAATGACCTACCTACCCCTCAGAACTTGTACTAAGATTAATTGGGCTAATATGTAGAATAAAATGGCTTTTAAGTATAAGAACAATATGCATTTTCAGCATTTTGGCTCAGCAGCGTCACAGAATGGAATTGAAAGTATTTACTCATAAATATTCAGTTGAATAGCACTGCAGCAACTCATTGCTTTGGCACATCATGTGGCTTCCTTCACTATTATGGACATTATTCCATTTAGTCTAGTTCTACTATGTCATTTTATTTAGTTTTTAAAAGAGCTTTAATTTCCTGACATTTAATTAAGCTATACAACAGAAAATGAAAAAGTAAAAAACAATCTCTAAAAAGCAATTTTATAAGCCAACTGCTGCCATTCTGGAAGCAAAGTTTCCTAAGATTAGGCAATTATGTTAAAATTTGCCACACTAACATCCATGATGATTTTATATTTTAAAGTTGAAATATGACCTTTTCAATCTAACTTCATGATTCTTTGTTAGATAATCCATTCAAATGTCTGATGAAAAAAAATACATGAAAGATAACACTTTTATAATAAATAAAATTAATCTAATTCCTTAACTGTTTCTCAACTAAAAAATGTTTTTCTTTATAATGCAACCCCTATAGAGTAAGGGGAGGGAAGCAGATTATTCAATTCAAAGATAAAAATCTCAAAGCTAAATTATCCTGAAAATATATTTTTAAATTATTACACATACTGGCAGGATTGCCATTTCTATAAAGAAATCACTAGAAGGTGAAGATGTATAGAATACTAGAACATAGAACAGGATAAAGGTAGAAAAAATAGAGGAGAAGCAGTATTACGCTATAATTTTCAAAAGACTTAGTTTTAACATTGCTAATTACTCCATTTTATATCTAAATATCTTATACAACATTATCATTATATAATTCACCCAGTAAAAACATTTCTATGTCATGTTCTAGTGTTTTATTTTTATATGTCTTACCACATGAATTTAAAGAACACTGAAGAATATGCATTTTAAAAAATGCCAAGGTGAGCCCTGACCTGTGTGACCTGGTCGTGCATCGTCCAGCAAAAAGAAAGGTCTCTGGTTTGATTCCAGGTCAGGGTACAAGCCTAGGCTGCAAACTGGGTTCCTGGTCAGGCTGCATAAGAGAGGCAACCAGTATATGTTTCTCTCTTTCTCCTTCCCTTCCCCTCTCTTTAATACATACGTACATATTTTTAAACGCCAATGTTAAGTGTATAATTTTGAGCAAAGGATACAACTAGTAGCAGACGAGGAGCCTGAGGTAGACTGTAGATAGAGCATTTGAAAAGATAACAAAGTGAAAGCTCTGCTTAATTAAGGTGTTGGTAGCAACATGGAAAAACACAAGAACCACATGGTGTCCGTGATGATGCGGAAATCCATTGATCAGAAAAGGCAAGACAGAGGAATAAGTGAGGGAAAACCTATGGACTCAAACCTGGACACCGCAGGGGAAGGAAGCGTGGCACGGCTTCAGCATTGGGAGGGAGGCTTACTGACATGGGGAAAGGATGCAAACCCCTTCAGGGCATGAGGCTGATGGAATCATCCAAGTGCACAAGTGGTACTATTCTCAAACTTTCTCTAAAAAGAAACAAGGTGCATTTTTCTTCAGTTTTCCCACACGCTGTGGATCACAATAAGACACATGAAAGGGAGGTTGTTTTCCCTGTAAACTCTCTCACCATGACAATAAAGTGCAGGTTCACACATTCAGGCCATCAGGCCAGGGGTTTCACCTTTGAAGAAAAATAAGGTAAGTTCTGTGCCTTCTATAAAACCTCTAATCAGTTTTGGGCAGGTTACCACGGATCATGGCTAGCCCAGGCCAGCCTGCCTCAGCAGGAAGTATGAAAGTCTATAAAAATCATCACGGCAGTCACTCCTGTTTGAGAAAACCACCAAAATCAGGTCCTTGCACTATAGTTCTTCCAATAGATACTGATCTGGGATAATGTGGAAATAACAGAGAGGTGTGAAGCCAGTCTGCGCCAAGTGCATGTCTGTCCCAAAGATCACAGGTGGGTCCCAAATTAGTAAATATTAGGAAACGTTTTTCTGCTAGAAAATCAAAGCCTGGTACACTTATGCTGAAAGGTGGTTGCCAAGATTTTCTGAAAGCCTTATCACACTTTATTAGTATCTGAGGTCCTACTAGGTGGGACAAGTGGCCCCATTTATTCAAGTTAACTTGACAAGTGGCAGTAGTCCTTGATCCCAAATCAACTGTGTACATTCCAGTTTTTGCTTACATTGTCTGAACTGAATTCTGCAGCCTTGATACTATTCAAACCATGGCATGTAATCTCTGTACCAATTGATTTATAAATTTTTAAAGGCTCAGCTTTTGCCGTTTCATTACCTTCTAATTTCTTAAGTATCAGTGAGTTTCTATGACCATTACCCCGTGTTGCTTTGTAGGAGGGATTGACAAAAGGGTGACATCGTTGCTTAAGAAAATAGTATTTAATGACTCTTTCTTCTATCCTTAATTTTTCTGTTGCAATAGGACTTATTATAGAAGTCAATTTAATTGCATGTTTTTATCGCTTCTTTCTCAACTGCAAGTATCTGTATACTATCTACAAAATAACTCCTAAAAACTACTATAAAAAGACATTAAACAACCAAACACCGAGAAAAGGTAAATTCTGGTTAAAAATTATATAAGGCAACAAGTCTAAGTGAATACTGGGTACATGAGAAAAATATGCATTAAAATAAGGTGGTTACAGAATGGACAAGGGGATGTTAAAAATAACAGAGGAAATGGAGAAGCCAAAAAACTTGTATGCATGACATGTGGACATGAACTAAGGAGAGGCATTGCCAGAGGGAATGGGGGGGGGGGGATACCAGGCGGAGGGAGCAGAGGGGGAAAATTGGGACAACTGTAATAGCAAAATCAATAAAATATATTAAAAGTATCTTTTAAAGATATATTCATTAATGAATAAGTAGTTCATACTATGAAATAGTATTTTCGAAAGATTATAGTTCAGATTACTTTTGTGACATTAGTCCTTGAACAGCAGTTTTCATTTTATCAATCTCTATGCATAATCTGCCATACTGATACTAGTTTAAATTAAATCTACTTCTAGATGAGATTTAGATTTCACTACCAAGTGCATTCAGAAGGTATACCAAATGAGACTGTAACATGTAATATTAATGCTATATGAAGCAGTCATTAACAATGGAATAAACTGTAGCATAAAGAATGTAACCTCATAGTTGCAAATGTATATGTCCTGACATGGAAAACACAGACAAGATATCGTTTTGCGAATATAAAGTCAAACTGCGTAACAATCCTATAATATAATTCTATTGGTTAAAGCAAAAACAGCTTAAATCTATAACCACATATGTACATGTTCCATAGCTATTAAACTACCGTATACTGAAAAAGATCCAGAAAGATCTATAGCAAAATGCCACCACTGAGTAATGAGGCAATGATGAGCATCTTTCTTTCTTTTTTTTTTTTTTTTTTAAGATTTTATTTCATTATTTTTAGAAAGAGGGGAGGGGAGAGAGGCAGAGAGGGAGAAAGACATCAATGTATGGTTGCTTTTCACCTGCCTCCAGCCACAGACCTGACTGGAGACCTGGTTTGCAACCATGTTATGTGCCCTGGCTTGGGTATCGAACCTGCGACCTTTGGATTCGCAGGCTGGTGCCTTATCCACTGTGCTACCAGCCAGGATTGATGAGCATCTTTCATTGTTTTAGTTCTATATAGTTTGAAATCCTTCCAAAGAAAATGCAGTTGCATATCAATCATGTGTGCTACAAAATTTAAATGAATAAATTAAAAATAAAAATGAAAAGAAATTCTCATTATTTTCTATAAAAACTAGTTGTATAGTTTAACATTATGTCAAGTATGAGTACTAAAAATTACACTAAATATTTTAATCATTAAGCATGGTATGACTAGCAATAACATTATTAAGACTTACTATAGAGTATTAGATAATAAAATTTACAGCATGAAAAGAATTTTAATCTCGCATCAAAAACTAAAAATTCAAGTGTTCATATTTAAACCCAAAGATTTCTTCAATTAATAAAGGGCTTATATTTTACTTACACCTTGTATGTGTAAGGGGGTGTTTTAGTCTATTACACTTAATATGTAATAGGTATTCACACACACATACTGCTTTTGAAAAGAGTAACAAAAGTAAAACTCATGTGGGCATTTAGAGAAAGTTGCAAAACAAGTGTTTTAAAGGAACAATTTACATTTTTTTTTTTCCATATCAGTGGCCTCATCCATTTCTGGAAGAAGAGAGAAGAAAAAGAGGTATGGGCCCCATTCCTGACACTAATTCTAAGCATGTAAACATTATAATATATTGATATGCCTTTGTGTTAGGGAACAGGGCACTACGACCATTCTGAAATCTACTGCAGGTGACAAATTATTCCTCTAGTGATTCTTTTCTTTCTTTACAAATAAACCCAAATGGAAACAAATCAGAATCTCTGATGTCATCATGCACTATTTGTTACCCAAAGCTTGAAATCTTTGCCTCTCCAGCAACCCCAGAAAATTGTCCTGGTCATTTTCAGGAAGCAGAAATCATTCCAGAGTTCTTCCTGGGAACAATCCAAAAACCTGCCACTCTCTGATTTTCATCGGGCTGTCTGATCTGACACAAAATGAGTCTGATTCCTCTTCTACATGACAGCCCATAGAGACACCCACCAGCTTCATAACTGGTTTAGTTATTTTTCCTAAGCCCCTGAGGGACCAGAGCAATTACATTTCCACATTCTCAGCCCAACTGTCTTCTCTGCAAGAGCTTTCTTAAATGAATAGTCTGTCTTCTAAAAAACAGTTCCTATGCAAAGAGGAATATAGTTATTCCTGCATAATTTTTTCCTCTAAAACAGTAGAATTGAAGTCTTTTGTAGTCTGGTAAATTTGGAAGGCAATTCACCATCTCTTGTTTAGTTTTTTGATATTACATTGTTACCCGTAATATACTTACTTCCCTTTAGATGTAAGAATGACATGATTAATTTGTTATCAGTAAATGTCATTTAAGTTATGTTACCAGAAGTAGTGATGGCATCACACTGACCATCCATAAACATGTCCTGGCTTTCTTTATGGCATCCATTATTATTAATGTATATGGTGTATTAGCAGACTGAATGCAGCCAAGGAGTCTCTCTCTATGAACAAACCTATACCTGGTCATAAGATGATCAAACCCCTGAACTCCTTAGTTTCATATAACAACTACATGAACTGGTCTGTTTGGCTTCAGCAGGGAACACATGTTGGATGGCAGTGTCGATGCTCCATGAAATGACCATGAAAGTGCCATGTGTATTGATCTGAGGTTACAAATATGTTTTAACACATTGGTGAAATAATGAATATAGTATGCATCAATAAGGAGGATCAATTCTAATAGAGAAGATAAACACTTTAGGAGCAAGTCAACTTCATTTCTCATTCTCTAGACCCTCCAAGGCAGAATTCTACAACTTTCTCATGTCGTTGCAAAGCAATCTGCTGCACAAGAGTTTACGCAAGAAAAAAGTCTCCTTCCATCACCATTTATTGCTCTTTACCCTCCTCTGCTCCTTCCCACCCCTTTTCCCTCTGTCCATCAGCATGATGTCATTTGTGTCTAAGAGTTTTTTGCTTGTTTTTATTTTGCTTAATTCCTTCACCCTTTTCATCCAGCCCCCAACCTCCTCCCTTCTGACAGCTGTCAGTCTGTTCTCTATACGTATAAGTCTGCTTTTGTTTGTTAGTTTATTATGTCCATTAGATTCCACATGTAAGTGAAAGCATATGCTACTTATTGGATGGTGAACACACAGCACAATATACAGATGGTGTATTATAGAATTGCAGCCCCCAGAACCTACATAATTTTATTAACCAATGTTGCCTTAATAAGTTCAACAAAAACTTTTTTTTTTTAAGTTGGGGGACAAGGGTCCTGGAATCTTTGGATTATGGAGTATTGGAAGTCACCACAGGCATCAAATCATGTATTGGGACAAGAACTTCTTCTGCTTGTTTATTGACAGTGCAAGGATGGAGCTAACACCCTTCAGTTCTGATCAATCTTCATACTCCCCAAAGAATTTACACAGGGCAGGTGACAGCACCCACAAAAAGGACCTCTTCCTTTCTCATTGTCTGAACTAAATGAACTCCAGACACTTTAGAGGAAAGAAGCATTTATTCTTGGGATTCTTCTCTCCTTTTGTTTGGCCTGCTAATTCTTTGTGTATTTGGGGGAAGAGAAAGCTTTTTTCTTTAGCTGCCTCTTTCACTGACAGTCAGCTTTGACACTGTTCTGGGGGCTTTACAAAGAATGCCATTTTAGACATTTTAGACCACTCTAACTCAGCTTAGCCATGGAGGCTGAGCGCAGCTGAAGAAAGCACTCAATTAGCAACTCCAACTTCAAAGGCTATATTATTCTCTCTTCAATACACATGTGTAACTCCCATTAGCATTAATGGGAGCTGTGGGAGCTCATGGCTCAGAGAATATACCTCCAAGTCTGTTTGCTTGATGAGCACACAATTAAACCTTATGGTCCAAATTTTTCTAGGAGGGCAGAGTAAGTATAGCGAGTACTCATGCAAAATCAAGTGTGCTCACTTTGGGAAAGTAAGCTATCATTTCTATTTTAACATGAATAAAACTATCTAAATTAGGCCTATTTTCATTTAATTTATCCTACTAGATGTAGACAATAACCATTCAAGGCACTTTAGGAAAAGTTTCACTCTTCTGTTTTAAAAGTTTAGTTATATGTTGTTTTTTTTTTAAGATTTTATTTACTTTTTAGAGAGAGAGAAAGGGAAAGAGTTAGAGAGGGAGAGAGGGAGCGAGACATCAATGTATGGTTGCCTTTCACCTGCCTCCAGCTATGGACCTGGCTGGAGACCTGGCTTGCACCCTGGTTATGTGCCCTGACTGGGAATTGAACCAGCAATTTTTGGGTTCACAGGCTGGTGCCTTACCCACTGAGCCACCAGCCAGGGCTAGCTATATGTTTTTATACACCTTAGTCCATATCACTTTAGAAACTATTCTCAAGGGTAACAACGTCTAGACTGAAACCACTTTAAGTGAATCTCCAGCACACAAAATCCAAGGTGTCTACATTTACTCAATGGATCTTCACAATGGGTCTACCACTTTTATGTGATAGCTGTATTATAACTTAAAAGTTAGGGGAAAAAACTGAGTTGGCATTTTAAAAATTGATTTGAAAGGAAAACGCTTTCCTCAAGCAATAAATTTGTTCTTATTGGGAAATAATAAATATCATTCCTTTGTCTCATTCTAGAGATCTTCCAATAGTTTTCAACATGGAATCAATACATTTGAGAGCCTCGATAAAATATATATTAGTTAGTCTGTGCCATAGTCATGATCATAATTCTATGGAGAAAATAATCTGCACTGATTATGTATCATTTAAAACAATTAATTTTCTGCTGTCCACACAATTTCAGCAAACTTTTAAAGAAAATGAAGAGTAATCTTGATATTTTATAAAGAAGATTTAATCAAGCAAATTCAAAAGTAATGATCAAATATTGATAAATCAAACAATTCTCTCTACCATCAAACATCACATTCAAACTTTCTACTTGTGTAAGAAAGTAAGGTTATTTAGGTATCAGACCATAAGTACAAATTAATCGAATTGCAATGAGCCAATGAACTTGTCAAAAAGACAAAAGTGTTTCCACCAAGCATATAAGAATACTGAGTTATCAAAAGGCTTCTCAAATTTTAACCTGGTAGAGGAGCTAGGAAAAAATTCCACTTTTAAAATGTTATCAAACATGCCATCTTAACATTGGTTTTGTACTTAATATTTATTTAATACCTTGCCTTAAACGTTTGATAGTAATCATCTCTTCATGGAATTTTAAGGCTGATTATTAAGGAATGGAATATCTCAAAACTGAACACAGTGGACCTTACTTGAGATTGTATGGCAGACTGAACAAAGAATCATAAACACAGATGAGATATATGCTAAACAGTGGTCAAGGGTTAACAGAATTATTAATGATGGCATATGTGAGAGAGAAGAAATTCACCATTTCTCAGCAGAAAAGATTGTAGATTGTTTCTATCACAGTCATAATCTGATTTATAAAATGGATAACTACTCTAATAGTGATACCCTAATTTCACAGTATTTATGCACAGACCCATCTTCAAGTTGAGAGATTGAAGACTTTTGTTATGACAAAGGGTCTACGCAGTTTCATCTTAGGGTTTTTGTCTCTGAATGACTGTGACTAAACACACTAATAATGTAGGTGTACTATAAATCTTGCTGGAGTGATTGTGTCTTCTGTGGCCTGGAGATGATTTCCTTCCCCAGCAAACCTGCAACTCATCCACACTCCACTGGTACACAGCCACTTCCTTATTTACACAATAAATAGTTGGTTATGGTCTACCTGGAGGATTATGAGGGTACAGAATCACATTTATTCAAATACCCACATAAGCACTACCATACTCTACTTTCTAAAAAGTTTTTGTCCCTAATGTTAATTTAAAAAATCATTTTTTCACATGACCCCTTTGTATAGAAGAAATACATATATTTCCATCTGAGCATTCATAGAATTTATGAGAGTCATGGGATGTAGGGTAAATTGATGGCTACAAATGACAATTACCTTAAGTATTTGTGAAAAGAAGACAGAGACAGAGAAAGAGAAAGAGGAAGAAAAGAAGGAAGATGTCTGCCCAGTGCTTGATAAGGTCTAGTGTGTGGAGCACTCATGTCTGATCTAAAAGGAAGCTGAAATTTTTGTATTTCTCAGTAGGAGGAACTGCAACATCATTTTGGAGAAACATCTGATGACTGCTTATCAAGTAGATATGCATTGCTTAATTTATGGAGGTCATTTATGTCTATTCCTGATTACCAGACTAGAGCCAACCTTGGACATGTCACTTAAGCAATACCAACTAGGAAAATATACTCACATATTTTCATGCCTGCTCTATAGCACCCCTGTTAAGTTAAACACAATCCTTCCCCTCATGGAAGCAGCAATTTATTTTTTTAAAAACTATTTTGTTTGTTTTTTAATAATTTTATCCTTTTAATTATAAAAATCCAAATCAGTTAAATTAAAACAATAGTCCATGAAGCATAGACATAACAAAACTCTCAGTGAATAGACTCTCATAAAGTAGGCATTTTGCTATGTGCATCTAAATGTATGCATAAAAAGGTAAATGCCATTTTATCGCTTCATCTTTAGGTTCTTTTGCAAAAGTTGCCATTAAACAGCACTTCTGATAGGGGAACATCAGTATGGAACATACTCAACAGGAAATAATTAATTAGAGAATTATGGATGTACCTTCTCTGAGTCTTCCTGCATTTTTTCAATACTAACTTTGAAACTAGTAGGCTTTCCCACTTAAAACCCTTGATTTCAAATTGCCATTTCTTTTTACACCCAATTAAATTGTCAATGTAATGAAGAGCTGTCCAACTGAGTAGAACTGTGAGGATCTTTTCACTGCTGCCTCTGAAATCTTAATTTGCAGATGGTTTTACCTAAAATAAGAATTTTAAGTCACATCCTCAACAATAAGACCTGTAAAGCTTCCACCAACTGCTGCTCAGGTAATCAATCAATGCAAGAGAAGTTGCTTCACAAAAGGGCCCTTGTGGGTACTGTAAAGGGCATATTTTCCTACAATAATATATCTGGCCTCTGAAAGGGAGATTACTATGTCTCTTCTTCTTTGGTAAAGTTGGTTTGTTTGTTTGTTTAAATATATGAAGGGCTCAATACTTTTCAGTTAGCTCAGCAATTCTAGTAACTCATAATACTAATAAGAACACTGGACTATTCATTTTCATAAAAATATGTTGTGTAGAAAGACATGAATGGTGACCAATGATTCTTTGAACAACTCTTAATGAAGGAGAATTACTTTCTTATCAGATTACTCTGTTGTCAGCAAGGGATCTCAGTAATCTCCATCCACCAGAGAAAGCTATCACTTATTTCCAAAATGTCTAAAATTACTAGAATGGACCTATTAACTTCCTGTGGTTGTCCAAGATAAATGTTCAGGAAGTACTCTTTTAATCAGTGCTTTGGGGGTCACGAGGTCTTCCTTAAAGTGGGAATTTTTAATGCATTTTTTCATAACCATTCCATCTGTTCATTCCATGTCACCCTACCCTCTTGTGTTCTCATGGTCCCCTCTCTTTCCTAAGGAGAAAGTCAAGGATGATGACAAAATGCCTCTTAAACAACCAACCCAGTGGCCCCTCTTGCTGCCATTACATATTTTTCACAGATTCCCATCCTTTATGAGTGATCTAAAAAAAAAAAATCAATCCCTATAGCTATTCCAGGTCCCTTTATACTCAGTTATAGCCTTTGAAATATACCATCAAAGGGCAACATAACCCAATGAATAAAGAACAGGATTTGGAGTCAGAAAATCTGGTAATTTTCTACATTCAACGTCTATGCTATTTAGATCAAGCCATTTCTGAACTTTGGTCCCATGAACTCAACAGCTCCTCTGGGATGCACACAGACCCTCCATTTAGTGGTTAGTCAAATATTAGCAGTCTTCTCTTTCAGGGATAAGGATCTCTGTATCTTATAGATAAAAGCTTATGTCCTAAAATGCACACATCAGCAAAGCTGGTGTGCATGTTCGGTTGTCCCCCACCCCAAAACTTGTAAAATGCAAAGAAGCAAGTAGGATCAGCAAGGGCTTGCTCACTGAGAAGAGCAATCTGAAGATCTTTTAAACAGTCATGTTATAGGTAAACCCTTTATGGAAGCAGCTCCAATCACTCCTGTCCCATTCCTTGCATCTTCTTTGATTCACAGGAGAACATGTCATTCACAGAGAGCCAGCTCAGAAACTCATTTGGTGAGTTTTGCAAATACAGACACCAAAACACAGAGTTAGATTATATGGAAATAAGCTGAATGCAATGCTAGGTTCACCCAGGCCTTTGGAAGGTACCATAAGGTGAGGGCCCCAGCACTGTAGTTTCCGGAGCCACAGGGTAAAAATCTGTCTCTGCCCCTACCTCACACCAGGTTGCTTCCCCTTCAATCTCTCCATATAGATTTTTCTGCCACCTGAATATACACCATGATGGTTTGGTGAGAATCTTTGACCAAGGACTTGTCACTGAAGGACATAAGAAGAGTGGCCCCTGAGCTCAATCAATACCATTTACATGCAGTGAGCCAGGGTTTATTAAAACACATAATGTTGACATTTTCATTATCAGGATGTAAAATATTTTTAATTAAAAAATATTTGTTCAGTTTTAAGTTATTGGAGCTGTATTTTAAACACATTAATAGGGCATTAAGACAAGACTATCCCAAACTTCAGTTTGGGTAGAATTTAATGTCCTCTTTGGCTTTTGAAGTGGGTATATGGTAAATTATTTCAAAGAATAACTTGAGTTGAGTGACTTGTTCCAGGAGATGAATGATCTGTTTGTGAGCTGAGATGAGCCAGTGAGGGCTATCTTCTTCATGCATCTTTGCAACAAAGATTAATGGGACCCAAAGTAAGTCAGCCATAGATAGCACTTGATATCAGTTACAACAGGCTTGGCAGTACCAGGAAATTCAGATCTATCATCCTTCATCATGATATGCATAAAATATGAATGTAAATTAAAGGATCTATGGGGTAAAAAAAGCTAACCCAACTTGTTTAGGAACTAACATATCCAAGAATGTTCCTGGTTTGCAATATATGCTAATGACTTTTCTTTAAGGGTCAAAACACCTAAACTCTCCTTTTTTATAACTAAACACTTTATCGGAAAAATCAGTTTTGCCTAATAAAGTTTTCTGAGGGAGAAAGTATTTTTAGGTATTTTATCAGTATGCTTTCATATAAAAAAACATCACATATACGTATGCTCTGTCATCACCTAAGGCGAAAGAAAGAAAGTCATAAACAAAGGAGAGTCCAGTAAAAAAACGCTCCTTTTTGTGAAGATTCAATTTATTTACTTTTAGCTGCTGTTATTATTAGTTGGGAGAGAAACAAATGGAAATATTACTCTCAAGGTAATTACTTAAGTTTTTTTTTTCTTTAACTGCATCATGTTTTCTCAAAACCCAAGCAAATATATACCCAAAATCTTCCTATGAGTGAAATATAATTTCCTTGTAGAACATTTAGACTCATCAGGAAATTAAAAAAAAAGGTGAGTTTCATTTTTCTGTCAGTTGAATCTTCATATGTCAAACTGATTTTATATTTCAACAAACCTTACTGCATATTGGTAGAATCAAGGAGACACTAATTCTCACGCAAGTACTGTCTTGGAAAGGTATAAGCTGAACACTGTGAGTGCACGTCTAAAAAGAGACTTCATTATCCCCATACATTATATTTATAACTGTCTTATTTTAACCAAAATTATGATTTCTTGTCAAACAGAGATTGTAGCTTCCTTGAATACGGGGGGTGGTAATATCTTTTCTATTTTTTTTTTTTTTTTTTTATTCCCAACCCTTAGTATAATCCCTGGCAGACAGAAAACCATATTACCAAATAAATAAATTCATGAATAAATATAAATTGTTTCTCTTGCACTGTGTACTTATTCTAGATATGGAAACCTCAACCACTGTTAATTCTGATATTTTTTAAATAAAATCTTAAATGAAGTACTTCCGGAATAAAAATACTTAGAAACTTCTTTGTTCAACATGTTACTTGTTCACTCTGTCAACAAATATTTGCTGAAAATGTATAATATGTCACATATTGAAATCTGTGCTCAATCTTGAGCAAAACTAAGCCCTGCCTAATGAATCTTTCAGTCTAAGCAAGGCCATAATTCTCTTTAGGGCAAAGTAAAATACATCTTACTTTTTCTAAGTACATCTTCCAATCTCTTATAACAGGATGACGTCAAAATTTCAAATACTTTGCAGAGCCCGCAATGCCCAAATGATGGGTCACACACACAGAAAACAAAATCATTTAGTGGACAAGGCAGACCGACTGAACAGCTATAAAATATGATTCCTTCACCTTAAAAAGAGTTCTACCTACACCAGAAATTTCTGCTTGACTAATGTAGTAGTGCCCTTTAATCAAAATAATGTAAAATTACCTTTGATAATTACAGTAACAGCACTGGTAGTAATGATATGGATGATGATAATGATAATCAACACCACAACCTGTATTTACTGAGTGCCTGGCACTTTGCTAAAGCTTCATGTAGATCATCTCCTGCAATCATCTCAATTTAAGATAGCAGGTCATCTGATCTTTCCACTCGACAGATAAAGAAGCTGAAGCTTACATTAGAAAATGTGCACAAAGCCACAAATCAAATAGTGTAGTTAGGATTTGAACTTAGATCTGTCTGTTTGCAGAACCTAACTCATAACCACACTGCTATCACCTCATACACTAAAAGGTGGTTAAATAATCTAAAAGACAAGAATAAAAAACATGCAAAAATGCTTTTCTATTACTTCTTTAAACATAGAACTGATACATGAGATAGTCCTGCTTCTTCTAAAATATGTAACTAATGATGCTGCATTTTTCAGAGGCATTATATATATAATTACAAGGTTTATTTATTCTGTGCCCTAGGATAGTCCAGATGTAATAAACCAGAAATCATACTTTAAGTGTGACCTTAGGCTAAGCATCAACTACCTTGTCCTAATACACAGCATTCTGAAGATAATGGAAATGTGTGTTAAATAACATTAAGTAAAAATGTAAAAAAGAAATTCTTAATATTACATATTAGAGAACACTGCAACAATAAAGGATCTAGAATCTTTTCAAATAACTTAGTAATAAGTGTGTGTTTTCAGACTTTCTTAGCAACTTATTTTCATACAGAGAACAGATTTTTCAGTCCTTTACACTAAGCAATGTTGTTCAAGCCACAGAAAACTTTTCCAGGATTGTTGAGCCTCCTCTCCAACCAATATAGCCATGGATTCATTTAATAAGCATTTGTTGAATTATTACGAGTCAGGCACTGTTCTAGATCTGGGAATTTAGCAGTAGAAAAGAGTGCCAAACAAGAGCTCAGCTTCAAAAGGATGATAAAGGGAGGCGGGAAAAATTGACATTTTTCAGCAACTTTTATATTCGAGTCACTCTGCTACATGCTTTACACATATATGTCATCAAATACTAAAAACAATCCTAGAAGTCCGGTAGGGTTATCCTCCACTTTAAAGATGAGGAGCTTCAAGTTCAGACTTAAATAATTTGCCTAATCCCATTAAGGACAGAAGCACTGGACTGTTCATATGAACCCATGTCCTGCTAGCAACAAAGAACACTCCTTTTCCATTATATTTCTCTCTGTTTGTAGTCCTTAAATCTGCCTTCATCTGCTGGCTCTCAATCATATCTCTATCCTACAATGATCACTGAAACAAGGGTCACTCTCATCCATCACATGTAAAGTGAGATTAATTTCTGTCCAAAAGGTCCCTTACTGCATCATTTGTGTGTACATAATCAAATCTCTCTCTCTCTCTTTATATGTATACATTTTTTTCACAAATACTTTTGAGTGTCAGCAATACTAGAAACATTGCTAGGTTGGTGAAAAAATATAATAATGCTTACATCCACAGGGTGGAGGGGCACATAAAAGTGTCATGAAATAGAGAGTATATGGGAAATTCTATAAAACAAATTAAATAGATCATACACCTACACTATATATATTGGGTGTAAAAAACATAGCACATATACAAATATACCTCTCCAAAAGATGTTTTGGTTTAACCACATAAGGTATAAATATTTATAATAACCAACTTTATTAAACACAGTCTTCACTTTTCTACCATATTTAATTTTCTCATTTTCTGATAAAAGAAATATCAATAGTTACCCTAGAATTAAACAAATATACAAACAAAAAGATGTGTACCAACCTAGAAGGGTTGAAAATATCTGAAAACTATTAATGTTGTTTTGCTAGTCAAACTCATGACACATAATTTCATTTTTTTAAACAGCTCTTTTGGTGTTACACTCAAAGAAACACAGCTCTCTTCTGGGAAAACCCAAACTGATATCAAATTTATCACCCAAACATGCATATCATCAGGTATATGAGAAAAAAATGAACAGGTGTACAACTGTGTCCAAAAGCTGTTAGCAAAAATCCACTATGTTAAAGAATGAAATAATATAAATTTAATGTAAGAATAAAGTTTTAAAATATAAAATAAACTTTACTGGTAAAAAGAAGGACATAAAAATTCTTAATATGTAAATCAAAACACAAGCTCATTTAGAGAGATCACAGATAAGATCACGATTACCTGTGATCTACCTAAATTTCTGCTATCTTTAACAAAATGTATTAGGAATACCAGAATATATATCTTCATATTTGTGTTTAATGTAACATTAATTTACAACTCATTGTTTCTTAATTAGATAATATAAGTTACTTGATTTTCTAAGGAGCTATGTAATTAGGAATTTGATAATTAAATCCTAGATGAAGCATTTGGTATATCGAGGGCCTAAATCCCAATGAATTATGCATGAACAACTTTTAAAACTGTTAAGCTAAGTTTGAAAGTCAGGACGTTGACTTTTTAAGAACTGTTCAAATTTTATCAATGAAAGTGAATAATACCCAGCTGTTAAACTATAAATGTTAATTATGACAAAGGACTGTGAATGGTTTGCTATATTACTCTAAGTACATTGGTAAACCTCTTTGCAAATTTCAGTTCATATAGAAATAGTCTGTTTTAACTTAGTAGTATGATTCCTTGCTTGTGTAATTTAATCTTTTTACCAATGAAGTATGTCATTGTCATTTTCTTCTACTACTGCTCTTTTAACTTCTCTACTATGAGCTACTATGGTTTACACCCACCTTTCACAGTTAATATCATATGTCAACTTGACTAGGCAATAAGGTACACAGATATTTGATCAAACACTATTCTGAGGGTTTCTTTGAGGATGTTTTTGGATGGGATTAACATTTACACTAGTAGATTGAATACAGCAGACTGCCTTCCCGAGTCGGAGTGGGCCTCATCCAATCAGTTGAAGGTAGAAGAGAATAAAAAGGATGACCCTACACCAGGTTAAAGAATTCCTCCTGCCTAACTGCCTTCAAATGGGGGACACTGGCCTATTCCTGACTTCAGACTCAATCTGAAACATTGGCTCTTCCTGAGACACAAGCCTGCTAGGCTTTGAGCCAATGTCTTATTTTATTTTTGGCAGCATGCTGTTTCTCTGGAGATCTCTAATGAATAATACACCACCCACACCCACCACCAAACATGTTCCAATTTCTTACCTGAGTTAACTACCTTGTAGAGGCCTACCCCTAAGAATCCCTCATGCTAGCTCTACTAGATAAAAGCCTATAAATTCTTCCAGTCTCAATTCAGAGGTCTCCTTCTTCCTATAATGCATCATCAAAGTAATATTTTTCCACAGCTTGCACACCCATAGCATATTAGCACTATTTTCTTTCTCATCATGCTTGCCTATGGCTGGTCAGTTGGAAAAATATTATTCTTCCAGGGCAGTGTCTTACAGAGGTTCCCCCCTCTTTTTTCAAAGTTTGCTTTAAGTCACTTCACTTTTACACAACACCTATGTTAGTACCTGTTTGGCACACTGAAAGAAATTTAAGGAGGCTTTTTACGTTTATGTAAAGGTGAAGAGCTACTCTGGCTGGTGGCACAGTGGATAAGGTACCAGCCTGAAAACCCAAATGTCACCAGTGCAATTCCCAGCCAGGGCACATAACCAGGTTGCAAGCCAGGTCTCCAGCCAGGTCTGTAGCTGGAGCAAGTGAAAGGCAACCATACGTTGATGTCTCTCTCCATCTCTGCCTCTCTCCCTTCCTCTCTCTCTAAAGGATAATAAACGAAATCTTTTAAAAACTTATTAAAAAAAAAAAAAGGTGAAGAGCTAAAATAGTGTTCAGGGAGAGTGGCCCACTAATCTCCTCTGGGAACAACACTCGGCCCCTCTGCATTAAACAGCTATTGTTTTGAACTGTGATTGTGAGCATCTGTGCTATACCTTGATTTACTTTGTGCATCCCTTAGTGAGCTGTGTCTTAAGGTAATTGCTTCCTCCCTTATATAATTTCAGCTTAGGAAAGGTTTCATAGGAAATCTCTACTCTTGGGTAATGAGGGAAGTCTGTACATCGAAAGTAAATATTTAGGCCCTGGCTGGTGGCACAGTGGATAAGGCGCTGGCCTGCAAACCCAAAGTTTGCTGGTTCAATTCCCAGCCAGGGCACATAACCAGCTTGCAAGCCACGTCTCCAGCCAGCTCCTTAGATGGAGGCAGGTGAAAGGCAACCATACATTGATGTCCCTCTCCCTTTCCCTCTCTCTAAAAATAACAAAATAAAAATCTTTAAATAAAAAAAAGTAACTATTTAAAGAGTTACAACACTTGTCACAACTTAATACAGTGAAACTGAAAGAAAAACCTTAGCTATATGGTCAAAACCAAAATTATTTCAAATTCTCTGGTTCATGGTTTTCTAAATCAAACATAGATTAAGCAAATAGGAAAATTCCATCCTAGCTCAACATTTAGACCATTCTATTAACCACTCAAGCGATGGTAAACATGCTCATGACTCAATAGATATTTTATAAGTGAGAACAATAATATGAAGCTAAAAGAATACTGTTCTCACTTACATGCAGTGACTTACAGGTGCACTCATTCTCTCTGAGCCCTTTGAAGACATGATCAAAATGTGAAAACACAAGTAAGGATGAGTCATGGAAGCCATGGCATCACTGACAACAGTCCTCCAAAGACGGGTCACAAGGGACCATGAGTGCACAGCTCCCCAGTGCACTTTTCCCAAAATATCATCAGTTTTCATGTCACTCCTAGGTAGGGTCTCAGTGCACCTGTCCACATGGGCTCCTGCCTTTGTGGACACGGATGCGTAAAGAATAGTTATTTTTAAGGACTACAGATTAAGTTTCTATTTGCCTACATGGCTCTGCCCACGACCATCTCTTTTCAGCATGGAAATATTGTACGCAGAAAAGCTTTATCATGTTGGTATCAATTTATTCCAAGTACTCAACTATTTCATAAGCCTTTTCAAGTAATGTTCCCTGGGTACTATCATTGTCAGCAAGTCTGTTTCTGTTGGCCACCCTTCTTTTTGTTTCAGTCTTTCATAAAAATCCTCTTGTGTGACAGTCAAGCAGCTGCGCTTTGTTCTTTAATGTTCCTAGTCCTCATCCCCAGCCGAGACCACTTTATAACATAAACGGCAAAGTACCATTTTCACAGCAGGGACAACAGTGTTCATCTTCAAAAAGAGGCATTAATAAAATGAGACTGTAATGAACATGCTAATTCTGATCACAGGGTACTGCACAATGGCACAGAGAGTTGACTGCCTTCTCTCCCTGAAAAATTGTAAAAGTTTTTTTTAACAACCTCTATAATGGCTCACATTTTTGAAACTGACATACTCTGCAAATATATCTCTCTGTTTCCCAAAGAAATGCCTTCTCTGTCTCATCCAACTGCTCACTGTTTTACTGTCTCAGTAACAGTCACCTTCAGGGAGCATATTTTTTTCCATCTTACAAGAACTGACTTGCTGAGATAGGCATGTTATTGAATCATAGAAAGCTAGAGAGAAGTGACCCGAATGATCACCATCCAATCCCTTCTCTGTGCACATGACAGAAAAAAATATCCAAGAAAACAGAATAGTTGACAGATTGCTCAAGATGCCACAGCTATTTTGGGACAAAACCAGAGCTGAAACTCAAATGACTAGAGAGTTAGACTTGAGGACTTCTGCATATTATCTTATGCCTTCATGATGATCATTCATAAAATATGATGTACTTACATAAAGTAGATACTCAAATATAAGCATTGTTTCATAAAATACATCTGTAAAACTAGGTAACTAATTCATCTCGTTTTTGGTAACCTAACAAAATATATTTACAAATATTTTAGAGAGGGGGACGACTCAAAAAGAAAAACAACATATTACATGCTGTTTTGGATGACAATGAAATGTGTGTTTTCTGATCTCATTAAAAATATAAATTCAAGAACATGACATTTAGTCAGATAACCAGAGGCAAGCTTGATTAAATTTTCTCTAACTTTTCTTATAGAATGGGAATTATGTGTGCAAGAAGAAAGGACTCTGGGTAATCTTTCCTCTTGTCTAGAAGAGGCAGATGCTCCTTGGCTCACTCTTACAGAAAAGTATTTCGATAGTAGTATTTCATCCTCCCTGCCCAGTGGTTGATTACATATCTGAGGGAACATCTGCATCCCCAGTTTGCATTATAGATGTTTAAATAACAAGTTTTCCTGATATCTTTGGTCAGAACGAAATTATGACCAGTGAATCCAAGATTCAGGAAGAGCCAATTCCCTCTAGATTGTTTCCTCTTCTTAAAACAGCCTCTCTGGTCTCACTCTCTCCCCTCACTGAAAGTCTAATAGCCAATCTAAAGCCCTTAGTGGACTTCTACAACTGGGCAGGGCTTGGCCCTAAATCACCTGAGTGACATCTGAGGAATTCACTTCAAGTTCTGCTGGGCAGGGAAAACATGTGGTACGATAGATATGCTCAGTCCCCTAAAATACTGTAGAACTAGAGAGCTGGTACTTGCTTAGTTTCACAGCCAGAGCCATCAAATTAAAGGAAAAAAAAAAAAAAAAAAAGCCTAAAAAATAAGCTAGGAGCTGTGAGTACCTCATTTACATCTCCCTTCTCCCACTACTTCTTCTATGAACGACGGCCTGCAGTGTATAAGTGGTAATTGCCCAAATAGTTCATTCCAGGGCACATTCAGCCCAAGCTTGTAGTTATCCTTCCTTATAAAAACAGTTTTTCAGAGCTAGAGTAATTTGAAGCAAGCTACAGAGGAAAAGTTTTCCCTGAGATACCCACTTCAATGCGCAAGGATGGTCAGAGTATTATTTCAACAACTTCTGCATTAGCCACACAGTTCAGATGTGTAAATCTGCAATTAATTAGGTTCTCTAGTCATCTGTGTGAAATAAATTAGTGATCTCCATCCAGTCCACTTAGGCAAAACCCATCAGGACAGTTGGCACATTTCTGGCATGGTTAACAAAGTGGGAAAAATGGAAATGACCCATGTGGACCAAGTGGGCATCTGATGAGAGACCCTAATGATGGTGTAAAGCAGTTAGTTCCCCACCCACTGCAGAGCGGAAGGTGCACCTAACAGTGTGATGTGTAAGAAAGAGACAGCTAACTTCAAATGGGCACAAAGCCCATCAGATGTGATAAACCTTTCACTTTCAATTAGCTAAACTGTTAATGATGTTCATACTCTATGAATGTCAGTTTATCATTAAGGTATTTTTAAAATATGGTTACTTTTTAAAACTTCTTAAAAGACTTTATTATTTTTAGAGAGAGGGGAAGGAAGAGAAGCAGAGAGAGAGAGACATCCATGTATGGTTGCCTTTCACCTGCCTCCAGTTACAGACCTGGCTGGAGACCTGGCTTGCATCCTGGTTATGTAACCTGGCTGGAAATCGAACCAGCGACCTTTGAGTTCATAGGCCAGTGCCTTATCCACTGTGCCACCAGCGAGGGCAATAAAAGATGATTATTAATAGCATTATCAATAGTTACTTGAAAATTTTAAACAAAGAAGAAACAGATAATTTCCAACCTGATTTATTTCATCCTACATTGATGTATGAAAACATATGAAGGTTATGTTTAGACTTCTTTTCCACGATCCAAAATACTTTTGAGCTTTTCTCATGAAACACTTCCAAAATTACTAAACTTAATTTTGAAAACAGTAAGGTTTCATGGCCCTGGCTCAGTGGATTGAGCACCAGCCTGCGAAACCAAGTGTCACTGGTTCAGTTCCTAGCCAGGGCACATACCCAGATTGCAAGCCAGGTTTCCAGCCAGGTGCCCAATTGGAGACAGGTGAAAGGCAACCATACATTGATATTTCTCTCCCTTTCTTCCTCTTTCCCTGTCCTTCTTTCTGAAAATAATAAATCTTTAAAAAAAATAAATGTTTTGATCTAAAATTAAATAAATAAAATAAGGTTTCACTACTTTACTAGAATTATAAGTGTTTATACAGTGTACTTACATATGACAGATATTCCCATAGAAAGTCAAGATGATATTAAAATATTCTAATGTATTTGCTTTATGTGGGGGCTAATTGGGTATAAGCAGAAGAGATTGGGGAACTCTAGTCAGCCAAGAGGCAGAAAAATATGAATCCATGTTTATGTAAAGTGGTAATTTTCTCCAACTTTTTGTTAATATCTTCATCAAATGCACAAAAACTCAGTCAAGCCAAATGACTGTCACTGTTTCTGGAATTTGTTCAAGGAACTCAGAAGGCAAAACAAAAACCAAACAAAAAGTTTCTGATAAATTTCATTGTACCTTTGTAATATACTTTCTAAATCATAGCATTAATTCTAAATTAGGTGGATAAATGAAAGAAATTAAAAAAAATTTATTCATTATTTTCAGGTAGAAGGGCAGGGAGGGAGGAAGAAATGAAGAGACACATCAATGTGTGGTTGCCTTTCACTTGCCTCCAGTTGGGGACCTGACTGGAGACTTGACTTGCAACCTGGTTATGTGCCCTGGCTGGGAATTGAACCAGTGACCCTTGGGTTCACAGTCTGGCACCAATTCACTGAGCCACACTAACCAGGGCTAAACAATTTTTTTAAAGATCAACAAATGAGTTTGATTTTACTTCAAAAAGTAATTCTACAATTTTCAGACTCTGTATCTATGCTTATATGAATATATGTGTGTATTAACCTATGTACATACTTCTTGTAGTTCATATTATAGTAAGGAGAACAGTCTCAAAGGTTTCTTTTAGTTCTAAAATCTGTTTCTAACTCCTGCCTGTTTCTTTTCTCCTAATGTCTGACTCATTTGACATATTTTACTCCCTCCTTTACCCTTTCAGATTTTAAAAATAACAGTTCTTTTAAAGCCTATTCATACAGTTCACCTATCTGTAGTCTACAGACTGACTTCTACTTCCTATGTTTGGGCTTCCTGTCCACTGTGAGTGAGAATTGGCTTTCATGCTCTAGAATGGGTGTCTATGAGCCCATCTGGGTGTGAATAACTTTCTATTGGTTGTCTGCCATGGATCGGGGGTGTCTCTGATAGGTGAGTGCTCTCATGGCTGCCTGGCTGCCTTTTCCTCACTCTGTGGAATTCACTGTTTCTGACTAGCTTTCATGTAAGCTTCTGGGTTCTGAGTATTGTACTGTAGGAACAGTACTAGTTACTCTCCTTTATGCTGAAAGCTGATCTTTCTCCTCTTACTTCCACCTTATAGATCTATGTCCTGCTGGGGAGATAAAACCCCCATCCTAAAGCACATACTCCATTTAGTTATTATCCTGGGATAGCCTCTCAAGTGGTTCTCTTTGTTTTCAGTCCCTGGAAATGTATTTCTTCTTTGCAAACCTAACCATGCATTTAATTTTATTTTCAGAGATTTTCTGTGTGTTTTTAGGGGGGTGTGGAGAACTTTCTGTATGAACTGAGCTTGTCCTAATGACCAGAAATATAGTTCGAGTCTTGGTTGGTTTTAGGCATCACTCTATTAAATGCATTTAAACTATCTATATCCAGTTGCCCAATATGTCCCCTGGGACTAAGATGTTTATATTATTTAAGTTTTTTCAATATATACATGGAAATAATGTAATTTTCTAAGCTTCCTGGATTAACTAACTTTGGTACTACATAAACAGGTCTAGAAGAAAATGTTTTTTCAATTTACAAAATATATAAAATAAATAAATCCCTTGATGGAGAAAAAGTGAAATGGAGGAGAAATATTCTTAATCCATACAAGGTCTGTCCTGAAAGTATCAAGCACAAACTATTTGAAATATATTGACACATCAGCTTGATCAGGCTTCCTATGTTTCCCTATAATATATATTAAATTTCATCCCTTATTTCCAATTCTCTTCATTTTAAGAAAGTCTGTTCCCCTAAGTCATGCAGTCAAACAAAATAAAGCTAAAAGCAAAATAAAACTAAGTGTGTGTGAGAGAGAAACAGATAAAGATACAGCAGTTAGTCTGGAAATGTCAACTACTAGGCAAGCCAAATCAAGTGATGTTCTTATTTCTACTCCAAAGACTAAATTAGAGATATATAACACAGTGTTATTAATCATTATCTGTTATTCTCTAGTACTGTCATTCCAAAGGAAGTCTAGCCAGTAGACACACTGTACTGGAGATTTGCCATGCCATCCACATTTCTGTCAGATTTCATAAGCCACATAGCCGGATTCACTTTGCATCAACAAATGCTAGTTCAAGAAACATAGAACAGTGAAAGAAAAACACATTTATGACTTAAAGAAGAAAGATGCCCTTCTTGTTTTGGATTCCTCTGCTTAAGAGCAACACATTTGTACACAGAAAACATTCCTTTAATTCTGCAAACATCAAGATCAGCATCAGTGATTTGTAAAAAGTAGTTGCTGACCTCAGTATGACATCTCCGTACACAAGACATGTTAACATGCAAAACAGTTCCATAATCTGTATTCTTTCTAGCTTCTCTACCAAAAACTGAAATGGTATCTGAAATTTGAAATCAGCATTTCTTTGAGATTTTCCTTTACTCCCCCTGATTCATATCTCCCAAGTGTCATGAGAGAAGGCACATACTTTGTATTTAAAAATTGACTTCTTATAAACATTTTACTTCAGTTCATTTCCAATTGAAGTGTCAAGACAATACCAGTCTTTTTAATGGCTCTATAAAAGAACACCTGGGATACAGAATTTCAACAGTGACACAAACAATAACCTTGCATCTGAGTACTTACCACGCAAAACTGTGAGTCTGGTAGATACACTTATTTCTCCGACATTATTTGAGGCCACACATTCATAAATGGCCTCATCCCTTGGAGTCCGTAAGGGCTGTATTCTGAGAACTGATCCAGATCCATCATCAAATTCTATTACCTATTAGAGGAAACAATAGCTGTCACAGGTGTTGTCACAATGTTTCACCTCTCAGCTAAACCTCTTAATGAAGCAGTGAACCAGTCTTCAGGCTCAGAATAAACTCAGCAGCATTTTAAGACTGAATTTTGAGCCAGCGGTGAAACAGAACATTTGGATTAATTTAATAACTCAGCTGAATGACAAGGAAAGACATGAAACTACATATGCAAAAACGTAGGTTGCAGTTTCTGCTGAAAACCATCCAGGGTTTAGTCACAAAAATATTCTAGTAGGTTTACCTAGGGCAATTTGATCCTATTAATTTTGCAAGAAACTTGCTTCTGTGATGGCTAAACTTCTCAAATTATTCTGTCTCTTAAAACATATATGCACGTGTGGATCCACTGAGTAACGGGACTTTAAGGTAGAGACCTAATGCATGCCATCACCGACAGCACTTCTGCTTGAAGTATCCCAGGCTGAACAGGATAGATGAGTGAGCCATGAAGAGACACTGCATAAATCTAGCACTTAGGCAGCCTAAGAGCCTGATGGCATGCATTAATTTTACCATAAATCATTCCCGTGTTTGTTCTAGTTTAGCATTTTCTGCATTTTTAGGGCATTCTTGCTGTAAAATGGAGGCTTGCTTCACCGGGCAGAAAATTAATGTCCTAAACAGTAAGCCCTGAATTCACTTCATTATAAACTCTACTCTGAGGGAGTTTAGCAATCCTAAATTTTTATCAGCTAGTTGAAGTTCTACTACTTTTAAACAATGATGATGATGATGATGATGATGGTGATATTAAATATGTATTCAAAACCTTGGAATCCTCTATCTGTCTCTTCTCTAACTATGCTGAGTTCTTACAACTGTTCACTGAGATGCTAAGCTTTTTCCCCATGTATTCCCTTGCGAGTAATACGTGCATGAGCTTAAATTATTAAAAAAAAATAGATAATGCCTGATGAATGCAAATTGGATTGTACAGTCCCAAATTTTGTATATGAGTTTGTATGCAAGCACATGAAAGGAAGAGGGGGAATATTGTTAATGCCCACTTCAAGTCTTTTCTGCATTCTCTTTATATTTGAAATTCACAAAGATAGCCAAAATGACCCACTTCTCAATGCACCACAATTTATTTTCAACTCTATTAAGCACACATTTAGATTGAATCTATGATGCACCTTGAAAGTCAGTTATGATAATCTTTGTCAAATACACCATAATTACAAAAAATATTTATGAGCATACTATGGCTTAATGAAAAGATTTAAATATCTTTAATACCAATTTAAATTCTGATTAATTGTTACCTGTTATTGCATGTTTACTTTTCTGAACTATTTCCTAGATTTAGACCTAAACTCTCATGAAAAAGACACTACCACCTATTAAAAGCCAGTGTTGCAATTTCTGATTTGAAATCCTATTTAATACCCAGTGTTTAATGATTATTGCGTGATCTAGGCCAAACACTGTATTTGACACTGGAAATATGAGGAAGTAAAATCAGTCTTACCCTCTGATTTCATGGGCCCTATATGTGGGTGAGACCAAAAATAGCCATATATAATGTTACAGGTATTAAAGATTCTTTACCTAAGACTCGATATTATTTGATAAAGGAGCTCAATGTAAGAAATAAGTAATTTTCCCTGAATATATTTATGTGAGCCTCATAAAGAATTATGTGCTAAACAGAGCTCATGCTTTGAATGTTTACTAATATAATTTAATTTTTGTTACTTAATTTTGTTAAAAAGGCATCATCCTTAGCAAGCATGGCATTAAACTATCCTATGACAAAAATATTCCATTTCATTTAAATTTTTAAAAATCTACATTAAAAATATGTACACATATCATTTTCTACTGGATGTAGGAATTATTTCCTAAGAATTATTTAAAATAATTTTTATTTAGTTTTAAATCACTACAGGTCTCTGATTTTCAAACAAATTTTTTTCATTAGTAAACTACAGTCCAGATTTTAGTTTTTACTGATGTAATTTATTTAGACCATTTACCGCTCTATAATTACTGGTGAAAATGAGTATTATCAAACAGTTCTGAACTTTATAGTTGCTATGTTTTCTTCACTAGGAATTGTCTTTTATTTGTGAATAGGTCCATCAAGTACAAGGAAGTGAGTTTTATACTTGGAGGTCTTTGAATCACCTAAGAATGAAGCTAACTTCTTTATGTCTAAAATTACAATCATAATATTTTGTGTTTCTTCCAAAATTTTTCTGTGTGGTTTAACACCAATTTTTCTCCTCCAGAATGAGCAAATATCTAAACCATAAGGCTTCTCACAAATACAAAAAAAAAAAAATCTGAATTACATTCATCATTTTCATTGTGCTGAGCTTCCTTAAATAAAGAAAATCAATTTTTGGAACAGATTTAACTGCGGTATCGACCTGGTTGGGTATGTTTCTTACAGAGTAGTACTTTATACTAACACACTGGAGCAAATTTCTCATTCTAGTCTATGCGACTTGCAAAACATAGGTACCATGTGCAGTGGACAACTTCATTTGCTGCCCAGTATCCTGTCTCCTTATTCCTGGTAATGGGAACAAAACACAGCACACTCATTCCATGTCTTGGGGTTGAATGGGACTGACTTCATTCCCAGCAACAGAGATAGATTTTAATGAGCCTGGACAGTTCCCTCAAACTGTCTACATAAATTGGTTTAGGAATGAATACGTAAGAAAACAATGACATAGGAAGCTTTCATGTATCCTCTAATTTCAATTGTGGGAGGATGAGAGAATGCATCTTGCAGTCTTAATGAATAGAGGGATGTAGTTTGCTACATGAGTTAACATGTTTGCATTTGCATTAGCTTTCAGATAAAACTGCCAGTCCATGTGTTAAGAGGAAGTACTCTGAGACTGGGGCTAACAGAGGCATGCCGGGACATGAGTTGAGCCTTGATACAAGCAGAGAAAGTCAGCAAGCTGAACCTTCAAATTCCCTGTCTTTAAAAGCTATTTAAAGTTGGACTTCCCATCCATATTTCGGTGATTATGATACTTTATAACAGAGTAAAACAAACAAGTAACATTCAAACCAAACGCACAGCAGATACATTCTTCCCCAGAGAAACAGAACAATGGACCTAATACCTCAAATCTCTGATTGCTGACTTTCTTTCCCTTTTTGTTCCAGACAATTTTAGGTCTTGGGTCTCCTGTAGCTTGGCAAATGAAAGAGGCAACTCCACCAGAGACCCCTGTCTGGTCCACAGGAGTTCGTGTAAACCTTGGAGGTGCTGAAATTAAAAAAAAAAAAATCACAATTAGGTGAAAAACGAAAACAGACTATTACCCCACGGCCATAGCTTGCCCATTTCCACCATTACATCTATACAAACACACATACCTCAATGTGCCAGGATTACAAAATTATAAAAGCAACTTTTATTTTTTAGGGTAATTGAAGAGGGAAGAGGGGGTAATTTTCTGGTCAAGTTATCAGCTTGGGTTTTTATATTGCTGAAATGTGTATTAAGGCAGAGCTCCAATAACATCTGAAAAGCAACATCACACATTAATTTTTATTACCAGCATTAAAAAAAAATCCAATTTGTCCTCTGTAACAAAATGAGCTCATCAATCAAAGTGAGGACAATTTTAGCTCTTTGATTTGATGCCACTCTCAGGACACTGCCAGCAAGCAAGCACCACCACCAGCACTTAGCTGTTAAAATTAGTGACATTTAAGAGAAATTCTGGGAAATTTTAGAGAGGCAAGAAGCATAGCCTTGAATTAGAAGGTCGGCAAGAAACAGAAATGGGAAAAATGGTAAAGTGACTCTCTAACTCAGATGGTGGCCTTACTTGAAACTAAACTCCACAATTTGCATCAAAGAGGAGCCAAGAAGCCTCCAAAGAAGCTTTGGAAAGAAAAGCAAAGGAAAGAAAAAAGAGTTTCTGTTAAGAAAGATTTAAAGATAACTACGCATGAAAGTCTGCATTTGAAGGCTTTTCAAATTCCACTCTCTTCTTTCAGTGTTCACAACATTTACCATCCCTGAAAAAGTCTACTTATTATCCAATTTTTGTTTCTAAATCTAGAACTCTTATATGATTCATATAAAATATAAATATTTATGCACAAGGATAATCATTATGTCATTTCTTCAGCAAAAATTATTAACTATCCTAGATATCAAATACTATAAGAATTGATGATAGAAGCCATGACACACTGATCAAACGGCTAATAGTAAATGTCACATCCTACAAGTTTTTATATGACCTGACACATATTTATGATTTAACGATAAGCCACAGAGCACCATACAAAAATAAATACAAGGGATATGAGATAATAAAAATGAACCCCCTTAAAAAGATGTAACAAATGTGCTAAAACACTATTGACAGTGATTTGAGAGGAAGTATTTTAATTATTTTTCCTATTTTCTTACATTTTTCTTTCATCTTTATATTTCTAAAATTAGGTTAGAGTTGGACATTTTTTTAACTCAAAAACATTCTACTTTTCTATTTTCTTATCCCCAGTACAATTTTCTCTTCTACTATTTTTCAGTTATACGTTATTGAAGAATGGTTTTGAGTATCCTGGCTGGTGGCTCAGCGGATAGGCCTGGAACTCAAAAGTTGCTGGTTCGATTCCCAACCAGGGCACATAACCCAATTGCAAACCAAGTCTCCAGTCAGGTCCTTAGCTGCAGACAGGTGAAAGGCAGCTATACATTGATGCTTCTCTCTCTTTCTCCCTCCTTGCCCTTCTCTCTGAAAATAATAAAACCTTAAAAAAAAAAAAAAAAGAATGGTTTTGAGTAAATATAGCTAACTTTTATTTTGGAAGCCATCCTTGGATTCTACAAAGGGAGACATAGCAAAATTCATCACTGCTCATCATTGCTCATCACTGCTATTTTCTCTGCCTTCCATGTCTGGTGTTCCAAATGATTCTCGTCCTGGTTTTCTTGGGAAGCCAGATCCCCATCTCAAGATGCTCCACTATTATGATATGTATCACCTTGATTGGTAGGGGCAGGATTTGCCTAAATTTCCTATTTCTTAATTGTAAAAACATGAGATGTGAAATAAATTATTTTGCAGTGAACCTATGTAACTTTTTCTAACTTAGTGTGGTGTTTTCAACGAGGGAAGGAAAGGAGTAAAGAGGCTGGGAGGCATGGTTGCAATGTTACTGCTGGGAACTGAGTCTTCACTTCCTCAGCAAATTCAGCATATTGATAATGACACTGGTGGCAACACAGGTCCCTGTCTGTTCAGAAACATTAGGAAAGAAGGTAGCTCTAACAACCCTGCTAGACATCACATCCTATAGCATCTCTGGGTAGCAGTACAAACTAGTTGATAACAGATCTGTGGGAAATACTTTAAATGGTTTGAAATAGACTAACAATAAGAGCAAAAAACAAAACAAAACAAAAAAAAAACAAAAACAAAAAATCACTGTACATCAATGTCACTTTTATGAAAAAAAAAAAAAGGATTAAAGGGATTAGAAGTTTTTATGTTTTTCATTTTTCTATTGCCAACAATGCAAATTGATAATAACCACACACTTGTCAGCAAGGAATATGGAAATCATAATGATGCAACTAAAATTCTTAGGGAATTGCCCTGAAAACATTGTTAAATTAAATGCTACAATACTGTCATTTTTAAGTACCTTCCTTTTCAAAGCCCATAGCTTTAAAATTTTAGCCCTGAAAAATATCAATTTTAACAACCCACTTTCCTATTTAAGTTGTTTTATAATTTCCTGCAAATATGGATGATTAGAGTGAATCACATAAAAATAACTATGTACTAATCAGAAATTAAGCAGTAGAACAAATTAAATAATAAAATTAAACAATAGAACATAAGATGCCATTTTTACTCTGCTAAGATTTTCTTACTTTTTCTTTTTTTCTTTCTTTCTAAGGGCTAGGATCTCATCTCTCATAATAAAGAATGAAGGCAATTTAGGGATTTTGATGATCTGTGAATAGACAATGGTTACTAGAGCTAGTTCTTTCTGAATAGTAGGAATGCTAAAAAGTCAAATTATTACCAAACACAGAAATCTTATTTCTAAATGAAAAGCAGAAAAGGCAAATTCTCATGTACTTAGGGAAGGGATATAACCACCATTCTAATACTCGATATTTCGTTTCATTCTCAGATCATACCTTAAAATTATCATGCTAATATTGACAAGCATAATCATCTCCAAAGACATGACCACTAGATGCTACTATAAGGATGTTACTTCTGAAGATGAAGTCAAGTAATAGAATTAACCTATTAAACTGTGGAAAATTCATTAAAATAATCAGAACCTGTTTCAGATTTGCAACTATTTTCCTACATCCTACTAACTGCCACTACACTGACTCAGCATTCTTCAAAATAGTGTCCTAAAAAGGGACCTTAAATTTATTCTTTAAAAACAAAAACAAAACAAAACAAAAAAATCAAAATGATCATACTGCATTAAAAAGGCACAACAAGGCCCTGTCCAGTGTGGCTCAGTTGGTTGGACCTTCATCCTGTAGACCTAACAGTCATGGGTTCAATTCCCAGTCAGGCTTAATCCCCTGCCTTGGGTACATATGAGAAGGCAACCAACTGAGGTTTCTCTCTCACATCAAAGTCTCTCTCACTTCCTCTTCGTCCCATCTCTCACTCTCTCTCAAAGCAATGGAAGAAATGGATGACCCATGACGATGGACAACAGTGTGGGAATTAACTGGGGGAGCTGGGAGTAGGCTGGGTAGAGGAGGGCAAAGAGGGAAAATTGAAAAACTGTTAACAGAATAACAACTTTTAAAAATCCTTTTTAAAAAGGCACAAGTGTTTGTACACAGTTCTGGTTTATTTTTTTAGTATGAAAGATATTAGCTTTTAGACATAAGAAAATCATAACTTGCTTGCGGATCTGTTATTTTTTTCCTCCATTTTCATAGAAAGTCCAAACTACACACACACAAAAAAGTCATCATTCTCTGAGACAAATTTAAGATTCTAGAAAATAGAGTAAAATCTTTTCAGTAAGCATGTTTGTTGCATATATAATCATCTCGGCAGGTGACGCACAGACTGACCTGTCAGTGCTAGCATCACAGCCAAAAGGAAGGTAGGGGAGAGAAGGCTAAATTCAATAACTGTACCAAAGGCCTGAGGCAGGTAAAACTTCTTCTCAGAGAGGGTATAACAACACAGAGCACCCACTTCCCCTTCCCTGTATCTCAGCTTTATAAAACACTCAATGCATCTTCTGCTTTCTTTTGTCAGGGATACTGCCCAAATTTAAGCCATGCTCTGAAGATGGGAAGAAAGAGAAGATAATCCAAGTAAAAACATAAAACAAACACTTGAACTAAAATGTCATACAATTGGCCGGCCTCAGGTCTGGATAATGAAAATGCTCAGGTTTATCTCCGAAGATACAACCATCAAAATTACCATTGGTCTAAGAAAAAAACATGGGGAAAAAGTTGTTAAACATTACAGTCACCAGGACTTAGGGGTCCTTCCATTACTATTGCTGCTATTTCTGTCTACCTAAAGCTGCCAGCACTGTGCTTTGCAAAATGTATTTCTGCTCAAGCTAGTTTTGACAAGTGAGGAATATGACCTTTTATTAAACTAATGTCAGGCACTGCGGAGGTCAAATTACTGTTTGACCCAGAAAGTCTATTTTCTAAATGGAAAATGGAGAAGCTAAACATGCATATGAGTCAGAAAAGAGGCATG
The DNA here is from genome assembly GCA_004026585.1 of Noctilio leporinus. Lineage (NCBI taxonomy): Eukaryota > Metazoa > Chordata > Mammalia > Chiroptera > Noctilionidae > Noctilio > Noctilio leporinus. The sequence goes on from PVIW01000109.1 coordinate 433,519, forward strand.
GCTGATATTCCAGAACGTGTCTGCCATGTTCACTTGCTGTTTCCAAAGCCTGCATTCTCAGGATGCATTCATGCAGCGGGCAGTAACTCCAGGAATCTGGGAGGTTATTATTTCCTACACAGCTCAATAGGAGCCACGTGCCACTGGCTGATTTTTACTTCTAAGATGTCAGGTTGTTTCTTAACATGTAACAAATGTAGAGTAACTTGGCTTCTAATAATGGGCACTATTTTGATGTCATATCAGGTTTTAAGTTGCTAGGCTCTCCGAAGACAAGGTGATAAGCCCAATGAACACTTCAGGGTATTCAGGGTATTAAATTTAGAGGATAGAAGCACCCCAGACCAGCAAACTGCCTTTGACATTCCTTAACAAATTGCTCTACAAATGGCTCTATCGAGGATGAAACCTTCCCTTTAATATATTGCACTAAATAAAACTAGACATGAATGGGGGAGAACCACTGAAATCTACTAGTAACATCTGTGCAAGAAAGGAACTTTAGAGAAATTCTTAAAGGTTAATCAGACAATTCAGGTTTGCAGTAACTCGATTGAACCACCAAGAATCACTTGCAGCAGATTCACAGAAATGCCCACCCGCTACACAAGTGAAGAGAAGAAATGAGGGTGCCATTTGTCTAATTTGATTCTAATGAATAAGCTGCTTCAGCAGTCATCAAGGAAATTTGTTGCATGGGGAACAAAACTAACAGCATGTAACTAATTGGCTTTGTTGCTTTCAGCTGATTAACATTTCCTTAAATAGAGAGTTTTGTTTTTTAAAGGGATATTTGTCATAAGAATGTAGTTAAAATCTTGAAAGGGGAAGGTCAATAATGCTATTACAGATACCAATTGAGAGGATGAGGCAATGGGCAGTAAGAATGCACAGGCAGTCCTGGCTTCAGGCACCTGCTTCCTCCATAAAAGGTGTCTAGAACTGATGCCACCCTCAGCTGAGCCCATCTCTGTTCTCTCTCCCTCTGCAAGTACCAGGGTGGAGGGAAGGCCAGGAACAGGGCTTCTAGGGCTGGGTGAGAAGTGCAGAGCATAGGAGGAGAGTTGGGGGGAACTCAGAGTAACGGTCCTCTCTGAAGGTTTAAGGGAAGAAGAACTGTTGTCACAGGCTTTCACATCCTCTCTCAGCCGCAGCGCACCTTATGGCCACTGCCCAATCACAGAGAGTGGCCAGAGTGCTTGAGGCTCACGGATTTTCTGTTATGATTCATTTGATGAATGAGTAGGAGTGTAGGGAGGAAAGTGTGCCTGAGATAGGGGCGCACAACAGGGAAGAGGGAGGTGGACTGATGTATAACTAAGAGGGGGACCAGAAACACGGCACAGACATGGAGCTGGGTTGGATTCCACGGTAGATGTTCTACACAAACAGTGGCTATGGGGACATCTATCCTATCACATGGGATCTGAATACCACTGAGACCCACAGCCAGTACACACCTTCAAAGTCAGACCTTTTTGAGTTATTTGTTGTTTTCTTTTTATTAGACCCTCAAAACAACCTATTAGCCTTAAAATTTGGTTTACAGAGCATATCACATTTCAAAATAGGATTAAAAAATAATTTATCTTTAGTGAATTTCATGCACTGGACTCAAGTTTTATATATCTTATATATGATGTTTTCCAGAGTCCTACAATACTTTAGCATTATTCCTATTTTATAGAATTATAGAAATCTGTAAGTACTATAGAAATCTACAGTACTATAGAACTCTGTAAGTAAAGTAGAAAGAAGGAAGAAAAGAAGAAAAAATGAAGGGTCACTGACAGAGAAAAAAGTTATTAAAATTTTTAAATCCTAAAGATTCTGTATTTATGATGTCTCATTCCTCTTTTTTTTTCATATTCAATAATGATAGCTATGAGTCTCTTTTTAAGCTGGTCATTACAATCACATGGGAAACTGCATACACACACACACACACACACAAACACACACACATTCTATAGGTGTTTAGACCCTACCCCAGACCAATTAAAGCAGAAAATCAGTGGGGGGTGCTGCACAATTTATTTTGAGAATATTCCAATGTTCATCTAGCATTGAGAATCACTGACTGGTGTCATGGTATCTGCACCTTCCCAGCCCCTGTACCCAACTTCAGGTTTTTATTACTACAATCTATTTTGTATATTCCCATTGATCCCTTCCCTTCTATCTTGTTCTTTGAGGTTCTTTTTTTTTTTTTTTTTTTTTTTTAATGCACCTATGATTAAAGCTCTCTTCTACTCAGAACAAGACTAAAAATGAGTCTTTAGTAGCTCACTGCTGACAAATAAAACCATAAACTGAGTTTGGCCTTTATGGTCTTTCAGAATTGCTGCCAACCTCCTTTTCAAAATGCATTTCTACTATTGCCCATCAAGAACCTAAAGTTCCCCGCCAGGAGGGCTTTGTACATGTTAATCCCTGTACAAAACAAACATCTTCTCCCCCACTTTTGGATTTATACAATTTATCCATTTTCACCTCAATTAAATACACTGCAGTTTTCTTTGATCCTCCCATCTTGATAAAATCTACTATCCTTTTTACTCTTTTGTCACACCTTTATTTCTCTCATGAGTTAGAACATAGTATATTTTATTATAGCTCTTTTATTTATGCACAGGTATTTCTCATCCTCCGCATGAACAGAACCTTAAGAAAAGAATCTGTGACCTGATCATGACTGAAGTTCCATGTCTTCTAATCATACCCAGCACATAGTAAGTGTGCAATGCACACATGGAGTTGATAAAAAGCTCTCTAAGGTACTATACCCTTTAATTCTTGGCTACACACATTTGAGTATTTAGGATAAATGATAATGTTTACATTATGTGATTACATTGCCTATATTTGAATTACATTTGCTTATACCTTGATAAATTAGCTATAGAATGCAAACTTCATGTAATGCACATTGATACTGCAAAATACTGACATAACATGGTGAAATACTAATGGATCCATAACTGGCCTAAAGCTGGGAAAACAGAGCATCGCCAAACCACACATTTATGCATCTATTTATTGTACAACTGAATTCAGAAGTAAAACATAGTTCATTGGATCTCATCTCTCTCTCTCTCTTTTTTAAGATTTTATTTATTTTTAGAGAGAAAAGGAGGGACAGAAAAAAAGAGGCATGCCTCTCACATGCCTCCAACTGGGAACCCTGCCAGCAACCCAGGCATGAGCCATGACTGGGAATCAACCTGGCGACCCTTTTGTTTGTAGGCCAGTGCTCAATCCACTGAATCACACCAGCCAGGTCTCACTCATCTCTTTTATGAATAACACTTTACCTCATTCTCACCATAGACCTCTCCTCCACTCTGCTCTTTTTGTGCTTTTTATTCTTAAGTAAAGTGAATTTATATTTCTCAGAGTATATATGTATTATACACAAATAAGAACATAAATTAAAAGAATGTCTTTTCAAACATTCTAATGGTGATCACCTTGAAAATAACTTTTAAGAATGCTTCTATACTTTTTCCAAAAAGATTATACTTATTATTTTATAGCCTGCAGTTTAGTTAAAATATATTTTGTATATCTTTTTGTCAATAAATAATTAAATTGAACATAATTTTTATATTATTAAGCATACAGATATATTTTAATTTATGTTAAACCTTTAGGCTGTTTTCAACTTCCCAGTATTATAAAATGTTTCAGTGATTATTCATATGATAATTACACCCTTGCCCAAATGTATATAATTTGTACATAGGGCAGGAAACATAGGTTTATAGTTGTAGTACACATAAATAATACAATAATTAGTGAGTAATACATAGATAAACTGTGTTGTGTGTACTCAAAGTTCTAAACCTACTTTTGCCCACCCTGTATTTCACTCATTGTTACATGTCAACTTTCCATATATATAGTCTATTCCTATATGTGTAATTACTATCCAGTAATTATTATCTAAAAACTATACTTTTTAGAAGCTTTTTATATAAATTTTTAAATTCTAAATATAACTCAATATAACTCATGGATTTACAGCAGAAATATATATGAGTATATCAGAATATCCAATTACCTAGACTACTAAAATTATCATTATTTCACTGGCCAAAGTTTTATCCTTTTTTGCTAACTAGAAGAAATGAAAAGTGGAGGTCAGAGGGTGATCAGTTTTTAGGAAGGAATTGGAAAATGCACCTCTCCAAAGAAGTCCTCTTTGAATCCTCCTCACATCCTATCTTTTGTATTTCCCTTGGGAAAACAGAGTGTAAGGGAAAATACTTAATGGTAAATATTTATAGACCAATAAGAAAAGATAAAATAAAATAAAAAAATTATAAAATGAAACCACTGAAAATAGTATTTAAATGTTATGGAAATTAATTTTCTATTTAAAAAGGTCAAAACATTCCAGTTCATTTTAGTCTTTCAAATTGTTTTACAAAAGCCTTGTAAAGGTGAAATTTCATATGAATCAATTTATAGTAGTTAAATAAATTTCCAGTTTATCTTATTTTAAGATACATGAACACCTGGGTGATAAACCCTTGTTTTACAGCTGTAAAAGTTGTATGGTCTCACCATCATAACTCCCATTTGACAGATAGCCAGGGATAGTATGACCAAAGCAAACAATCCCTGACATTTACTGTGTCTGGGATATAAAACTTCCCTGAACTACTGACATGCTTAGGAAGAGCAGCCATCTGTTTTGGTATAAGACACTCATAGTAACCACTGGTTTAGTGACATAAATTTCAAAAGGACATGCCACTGGTCTTGAATCACTCTTAGAAACAATCTGTGAAGCCATTCTTACCATTCCTTATGCCAGAGTCATTCATTCTTAATAAAAACATGGTATCAGGAGCATAATTTAGATATTAATTCAATATTTCCCACTTTAAGCCTCTGGTTTGCTTACTACCTACTTATGCATTCAAAATACAAAGACTGTGTATCTGTTTTCAATCAATAGAGTGATAAAAGTCCTTACACTGAAAAAGATGAAAAGGCATGCCTTCTCCCAGGCTCATTCAGTAAAGATGTAGGGAAATGGCATGATATTTATTGTTTGTTTTTTTTTTTCATGTTCCTCCTAAATGGTAATCTACTCACAGGGCTATTTAACACAGACACTGTATTTAACAAAAAGAAAAAAAGAAAAAAAAAACACACTCTACCCATTAGCATCTTTTTATAGAGTTAGTTTTCAAAGCAGATTCATTTACATCATACTCACTGTTAATTTACTCATTAATCATAATTTATCACATCAGATGTGCTGATCATCATTAAAAGTAATCATTTATTCTTCATTCTAACCTGCTGCTTATCATGCACCTGCAAATTGGATCACACAGAAAGGTAATTGGCTTATTTGAAAAGGGACATGAGAACAGATATAATTGAAGTGGTAAAGAAAAATTTTTTTCCTACACTTCCCCCCAATTTTATGTTACCGATCTTCAGAATATTACTTCAGAATCCTATTACTTCTAAAATATTTAATATGTCAACTATGTGAATTTTGTTTTATTATTTGTTAAGAGAAACTAGAGAGAGGCATGCTCTACTGGTTTCCCTTTAAACACCAGCAACAAACCAATTCCACAAAGAGTTCTGCTAATGGGACTCTCAGTGCTGAAAGGCTGTGAGGTGATATGAATGGTTCCAGTCCGTGCCTTCCAACCAAAGTGAGGTGTTAGCACAATTGGCAAAAGCCTAGATCGTTTCTTATAAGATAAACCCATCTTTGAGAAATAAAGTTTCTATTGTATTTTATTGTTTATGCTACAACAACAGTTGTTCTAGGAATAATTTGACCACAATGTCACACCTATCAATTCCATGTTGGGAGGTTAGCAAGGTAGCAAACAGATTCCCAAGTAGCTAGAACATGGGAGGGGTACAATGGCACACACAAATGCCCACTTGCAGTGAGTTGTTAAGCAGGTTATAAAATGATGCTCTAATATATTTTCTAGAGACATTTAAAAATATTATCATGAAAATACCTTGTTTATAAGCCCAAAAGCATCACCACAGGGATGCTGTCTTGATGTCACTAGAATGTTTTCTCTAGAATAGAATACTGTAGAAAATGGGCTGCCTTTTCACTACAGAGGCAATGTTAATTACAAATTATATAGAGAAGCTTGTAATAAACATGGCAGTATTTCCTAAAGTATTGAATTACTATCTTCAAAATAAGGAATATTGTGGTGTTTAAATGTTTTCAATGATGAAACACTTGAAAATTTATTTATTTTAAAAAATATTTCCATGGTCCTGGCTGGAAGGCTCACTAGTTGGATCACTCTCCATACAAATGGTGGTGGATTCACATACCTGGGTTGCAGGTTTGATTCCTGGTGGGGGTGTGTACAGGAGGCAACCAATAAATGTTTCTCTCACATGGATATTTCTCTCTCTCTCTCTCTCCCCCTCTACCCTCCTCCCTCTTTCTCTTTCCCTCTCTCCCTTCCTTTCTCTAAATATAACCTCAGGTAAAAATTAAATGTATATATATTTAGTAAGTATACAGATATATATATGGATAAATAATGGAAAAGATAAATAAAAATATTTTAAAATAGAATACCCTGGCTGGTAGCACAGTGGATAAGGCGCCGGCCTGCGAACCCAAAGGTCGCAGGTTCGATTCCCCAGCCAGGGCACATAACCAGGTTGCAAGCCAGGTCTCCAGTCAGGTCTGTGGCTAGAGGCAGGTGAAACGCAACCATACATTGATGTCTCTCTCCCTCTCTGCCTCTCTCCCTTCCCCTCTTTCTAAAAATAATGAAATAAAATCTTTAAAAAAAATAGAATAAAATAGTTAATTAAAAATATATTTGAAAAACATTGTTCACATTTGGACCAACACTCTGCTAGATATCCTAACACTCTAAGTTTAAAAGGCTCATGCCATAGTTTTATTCTGTATAATTCCTAGTATATTTTAGGCATTCAATATCTATTAAAGAAAGAACAATTATTTTGGTCATATGGATATTTTAGATATGTATCTATGCCCTCCCAGAAATTTTCCACTAAAATTAGATTTTGTTTTTTAAATTCACTTATCAGTATACACAAAGCTCTAAGCAAAAAGCATCTGGCAATGATTTATAGGATTTCAAATAGTTTGATTTAATATTAGGTAACTTAGAACCTCCCCCCAAATTGTAGGATATTAAAAATATTCAATTTCTGGTATTCCTCCAACTGAATATATGTTGTCAGCAAAAGAATGGCATTTATTTTACATATTATGTGCACCCTAAATTAAAATCAAAATTCCGTATTAAAGTCAAGAGAAACATGAAACTTGTATGGTGAAAGGGTTTTACAAACTGTCAACTCTCTCTGAGTCTAATCTTGCTAACTATGATTGATCTCTGCATTCTCAAAGAGTGGACTGACACCCGCCCATGCTCAAATTTTACTCAGTGAGCTATTTGGGGGCACAAAAGATGGAAAGCATGACAACTGGTTCTATGCTAGGGTTGTGAAGTCATGTACAAGCAAGCAATGATAATAATAGACAATCACCCAGGGCCATTGACTGGCCCTGTCCACACGGAAAACTCAAGCTGACATTAATTGGATCCTGGCACAGAAGAAAACAGGGTATAATTCCTTGGTTTACAGATGAAAATAAACCTTTAAGAATCTTTAATAAAATGAGCTCTGGAGGGAACAGAGTGTAATGCAATAATGTAATTTGCATTCTTTTTTTTTTTTCTTTTAGGCTACATTTCCATAAAATAACCCTATCAGCATTTCCGTGACAGCAGGTTAAATCTGAGGAGGGAATGTCACATTCTTGCCGCCTGTGAACTGGAACAACATACACAGCTACAAATTTAGAAAGCCAGGAAGGCAAGGGGGAAGGAACTGGGTTTTGGTCCAGCCTCACTGAAATGTTATGCAGGATACTCCCTTAGGTCTCATTTTCCAAATAACGCCAGGTACAGCCACAGAAATAGTCATCTCTCCTCTTCTGCGAGTGAATTTGGGAAACACCTGAATCTCCAGTCACAAGGTACCACTACTTAAAATATTCTAGCAAGACTTTTCAGTTTGGTTCATTTTTAAATATCAAGTCTTTAATCTGCATCCCTGGGCAGTGCAGGCCCGGTACCAGTTCATGTTAGTGCAGATTATGGGCGCTTTTCTAGAAAAGCACATTATCGGAGCTCCAAGGGTAAGGGAAGCATCCAAAACAGCACAGACACTTAAGACCTTTATTAACCTACCAACCTTTTCCCCTTCTTTCTCTAATTTACAGCTTAGGGTATTAAGTACAAAAAACCAAAGGGTTTCCCCCCACAGGGAAATAACCTTTTAAAAGAAGCTGCCAGTGAGATTCTAATTATAGTACTTACCAATATAGACTGCATGCAGAAATAAACTGAACCATTTCTTGCTTTCTCCCCCACCCCCAATTTAACTGTTAACCAGCAACATCATAGCACTTTAAGTTGGTTTTGTGGCAAATTATTAGGACACTTATTTTAGAAGGAAAATCACCAATAATTACTGCCCTGGAACAAGGCTATTGTTCAGAGCATAAACAGAAGCTGCGGCTGGCAGCTGACGGGCCCAGCTCCCTGCTATCCTGAGAGCACATTTGTAGACACCCAACGCCTCTTGCCAGACCAAGGCAGGCTGTAGCCACTCTCTTCATCCAGCAGAGCTGTACTGACCATGTGATGCTGGGCACAAGAAAATGACACTGTGTGAGGGCCCCCTGCAAGGCTGGACCTAGCTTTAGATGCTAAAAATGCTGTTTTTGTTCCTAACAATTCCAATTGTGCAATAATGGCCTTCTAAAATATCAATGTGTAACCCAAAGCACTTCAAGTTCCACACACACGCATCAGAGTGTTTTTGTTAGTGACCATAGATCATTTTGAAAGGAAGGAAATCATTCCCTTGTATTTGTGTAACAGGAACATTTGTGAATATATGCCAGGCCTCATACTGAGAATTTGGATGAAATGAATCTTTCAGAATTAGAAAAAGTGCCCGTTGATTATCCTGGGTTAAGCCTTTATACTCAGTAGCAAATAACAAGATAAAAACTCTAGGATGCCAAAAGCTGAATGATATATGCTATCTCTTCCCCTGAATCATTATATAACCTAGTTATAGTCACTAATTTAATCAAAGGAAACCTTTTAAAGCTCTCTGGAGCACCTTTGTCAAATTTACAGTCAGAGCTCTTTGATAACCTAGTGAAAGTCAAAGCTGCTTTTTGATGTGAATCAAAAAATGCCATGAAAGTAGATCTCCTTTCAGGGTTGCTGTTTCAGAGGGGAAAAGGCAAAAGAGAAACCTAAAGGGATGGGCTGCAATTAATTATTAAATATGTAGTAGCTACTCTTATTCACTTAAATAAATGGCCTTGGGGGTTGCCAGACTGTCTTTCTAAGGCAAAAAATAAAAAATGAAAATAAAAATAAAAGAAAGAAAAACTATCCAGACAGGCAAAATCGGTGTTTACAATTTGCAAAGCAAAACTAAGTGAAAAGCATTTGGGAACATTGTCATTATTTTTAAAGGGTTAACAGAAATGCTCTCCCCTCTTCACTACCTAGCCCAGATTTCTAACAGTCAAACTGCTCCCGCAAGTGCCCTACGCACTCTTGTACATTTATTCCCACATGCCACACTACATTTGCCTTAACTCAGCTCCATTGTACACCATTCTCCCTCCCCATGCGGAATGGTTGAGCCTTGCCTTTGAAATCATAGTTCTGGAAGAACTAGTGCCATTGCAAATTCATGATCTACAGCCTCAACAGGACCCCGATGTCACCTATCAATCATCCTCCCATCTTTTACCACTTTGCAGAAGTCTGCCCTGCATATTGACCTCTCCCCTCCAAAGATTGATGCTCTTGCCTCCTATTTCATCGGAGAAAAACAATGCCATCAAGCGTGAACTTGGTGGCAGCTCTATCCTATTCACTGTACGGGAACTTCTAATTCAGAAAGCACTCTTCCCTTGAGTTTATCCTGTTCCACACTGATTGCCTCACTTGTATTCTTGATCCCCTTCTCATTTTCCAGGCACCTCACTGCAGCAACTGTCCCACCCCTACACACAATCAGCATCTTCTCTCTCTTTTTAACGGCTCCTTCCCCTGAGGACAAGGGAATGTGTCAGTCTCACAAGTCGCATTTGGGGTCCAATTATTCTTTTTGTGGGGGCCGTGCTGTGCATTGTAGATGGTTCAGCAGTATTCCTGTCCTCTCTGATTCGTACACCAGTAAACATTCCCCCCCACCCCACCCCAAGAACTGTGATAAGAAAACACTACCTAATAATGTCCCTTAGGAGAACATTTTACTTGCTAGCACCCAAGTACTGCACTCCAGGAATCTCTACCACCCCGGGCAAACCAAGATATTTGGTCACCCTAATTCAGACATCACCCGGTCAACTACTCCATAATCCATACCACTCTGTCCCTTTTAAATATTCCAAGGGCTACACATTTCACACTGTTTGTAACTGCTTGTTCACCCTCTCTTTCCCCCACTGTGAGTAAGCAGAAGGCAGGAGCTGGAGTAGGCAACTATCTAATATTACAGCTCCAACCACAGCTTATGTGGCAACAGAAGTCTATTGAATTAACAGTGATTTCACAAGATTCAGGCATATATCTTTTGTATAAAACCCTATTTTAACTAAGGCTAAATTCAGGAAAAAGAAACAAATTAGTTGCCTACTTATACTTTTATTGAGGAGTTATTTGTTTAATCTAAAACTATAAACCAATGTAAAAATATATAAAATACAAAGATTATATACCTTCTATTCAATTTAAAACACTGCCAGAAATTGAAATATATTTTTATTTTTTCATAAGCACTAAGGGTTATAATAAAGAACAATGATCATCCTTGGTAAAAATAAACTTAATACCAGAATATAGTAGTTGGTTTTCCTTCCTATGTATTTAAACCCACCTTTGGATTTTAACCAGGAAGATGGTAACCGTCTTCAAGATCATGGACTTGCCAAGTCTATACTAGATTTTCAGGTTGACCTTAATATGTGATATTATTAGTTTCTTCTCTATTGTTCTCCTATTCGATGTCCCCCCTTCAGTATCTTAGTCAATCTTTCCAGCAAGTTTTCTTCAAGAGCCAAATAATTTTGCATACCAACACATAAGATAACATGAATTTATTCAAGACTCCTAAGCATAACTTGGAAAGGTAATGAAAATTAGGTTAATGATAAGCACATAATGAATATAAAATTGAATGATAAATACCTATGTTTAAAAAACAAGTTAAAAAAAATGAGAACATATAATATCAAAGTGATAGATCTTACCTAGTTAAAAAGTACTCAGCTCAATGGTCAACCAAACATATGTGAAAGGTTTTGTACATAAAGAGGTTTCACTTGTGTTCATTTTCCTCAGACCCTAAGTAATGTAAAAAATCAATCTCTGCTTTTCTCCCCTGCCACTGTAGAAAAATTTATGTTAAAGTATGAGTGGAATATCTTTGAGAACAGAAAGGCTAATGTGTCTTTTTGGGCCAGCATTTATTGTAATTTTGGATTGAAATAGCAAAGCACTCAACAACACAATTTATTTTAAGAACACAGAGGCCCTTCATGCACCCAAACTATAAAAAGAATTTTATAGAAATAGTGTGCCTTGTTTTATCTGTTTTAGATGCTGAACTTCTAAACTTTGCATTTTAAGCATTAACATAAATATGGATATGTGCACATAAAAACATAAGGAGGATTAAAGATCTTTGAAAGGATGAATGATGAATTAGTAGATATATTTCAGTCACCACCAAATACCATGGAAATGCTACACACAAGAACTTTTGTATAATCTTCACATTTCTTACTGTCCCTGGAGCATGACATTCTTGGCTGTTTCCACCTTCATGAAATTCTTTTATTTTTTTTTTTCTTTTTAAAGTATCTCTATATATCACAGAAATTATCACATTACCAATAAAAAGCTGTAAAGCTAAATAATAGTTTCTGAACTCTCTATTTTAAAAAGCAAACTTTCACCAACATTGCAATAGGGATGACGGAACTATTTTTCTATTGTCCATATGGGAAATGCTATTATAAAATTGCCATATGAAGAAGTAATGAAAGATTACAACTGAAAAAGAAGGAAATTACAGGTATGGCAAGGAGCGAATAAATTATGATTTATTTTTCTCAATTTTCATGGGTCTGTCAGCTTTCCAAAAATTTATCACTTATGATTTATTTTTTCATTCTGGCTAACTATTCATTATTGACACTAACAGTAAACTTATAATTCTATTTTTTTTTCCCTGAAAGTCAACAAAGTTGCATAAGCTGAGGGCCCCCAAACTCTAGACCCACTCTTGAGCTTGGTCTTAAAAATGGACTGATTAACAACAAATTATATGTCCTTATCTTATGTCTCCTCCAAAACTATACAGAGTAGAAGAAAGAAAACACTTCTTACTAAATTTTATATCTCTGGAAGAAATAAGCATGAGATTATTTATTTAAAATATTTTATTTATTATTTTTAGAGAGAAGGGGATGGAGAGAGGCAGAGAGGGAGAGGGACATCAATGTATGGTTGCCTTTCACCTGTCTCCAGCCATAGAGCTGGTTGGAGACCTGGCTGGAAACCTGGCCTGCAATCTGGATATGTGCCCTGGCTGGAAACTGAACCAGTGGCCTTTGAGTTCGCAGACCAGTGCCTTATCTACTGTGCCGCCAGCCAGAGCCTGAGATTATTTTTTAAAGGCACAGTATCTCTCAGGAAAGGCCTAGTGCACTGAACTGATTTATTCCCATGATCATTTTAATTTACAGATTTTACTTTAGATTATTCCCCATAATGATATTTGACATCCTCTTATAATGCTTTATAATAAACTCCCAGAAACTAAATTAATATTAATTTCCCCTTAGCCAGGTTCTTAGCAGCAAAATATTGTCTTTCTTTATTAATTATAAGGATATATATATTTATTTTATTTTTATCTCTTTTCTAAATATGTGGGTCAAAAAGAATAATGATGAACATATAAGAATTAAACAGTAAACAGTAAATAATAGTAGAAACAGAGATTATAAAAATTAAATCTCTATGAGGACAGATGTGTTTTTGTATGCCTACTATTATAGAAGTTTGTATACACCAAATGATCTAATTTAGATTTTTAAAATCTTTTTTAAAAGATTTTATTTATTATTCTTAGAGAGAGAGGAAGGGAGAGAGGCAGAGAGGGAGATAGACATCAATGTATGGTTGCCTTTCACTTGCCTCCAGCTATGGACCTGGCTGGAGACCTGGCTTGCAACCTCATTATGTGCCCTGGCTGGGGAATCGAACTAACAACCTTTGGGTTCAAAGGCTGGCACCTTATTCACTGTGCCACCAACCTGGGCCTTAATTTAGTTTTTTTTAATCCACAGTATTAATTGCAATAAATATCCAATATTTGGAAAACTCTCAGGTGCTATGTGAGAACCAGTATAGATTTCAATAGTTTTGACTATATCTTACTAAATGGTTCTGACTTTTCCTATTAAGGAACCTTTCCCCAGAAACAACATAATCAAGAGCTCCATGAGTAGTTCCCAGTAAGTTAACTATCAAGAAAAACATTTTTCTAATAGCATCAGTAGCCAATGCAAGTAATTTTTTTTAATGAACTTTTCATTTTCCCTGATGGGTCAAATTTTTCTCATATGTATCTTTCAAGTTCCATAAAATGATGTGGATTTGTCCTTGCAGTTACTTTTGTACTTTTTAAACATCTGGGTAAAAGCACATATGAAGAAGAGAGGTGATGACAAGTCAGAAATTCACCTCTTTTTTATCTACATGGAAGCACGTAATGTGTTCTCTATTGTTACCACTGGAGAACACATTGTTTAAGAATCTGAGTGTCCAAGCCCTTTCCTTGCTACTATTCTACTGATATCCAAAATGGTCAACAGAGATAAATAAAAATGCAACTGTCTGCAATAATTATTCATGAACTGATTATTTTCTCTGCAGGCCTTTCACTTCCTTCAGTAATTTCAGGACTTAAAAAAGAGAGAGAGAAACCATGATGGGATTAATCTATTAGCCTTCTTTTACAAAAGATGGATTAAGAAAGGTGATCAACCAAATAGGGGCTGGGTTTCTGAGGGAATACTAGGGATTTTATTAGGCTGTTAGACCAGAACAGGTCTTAGAGATGAAATCTACCTGGTTTACTTGTTGCTGAAGAGCGCCAGGCCTCAGCCCTTGGCCCTAATGGCTTTCTGCTCAGCTCTCAGTCCACCATAAGACACCAGTAACCATATCCAGTGTGTAAACCTACAGAACAATGACCTCAAATTCAAGGAACTTCATGGCCAGATGTTCTCAGTCACTTTGTAGCTCATGGCCAGTGGATCTGAGCAGGGCACAGGCTGTGGAAGACCGTGGCCTGAACTTCCAAGGAGGCTCTAGAGCCATCATACCCAATAGACAGTTTAAAACCACACCAAAAATCTACCCAACAACTTTCCACAAGGGACACACTTAAGGGGCAAACTTATCAGGCACCAGGCCCCTGCTCTGACGTGAGTCCTGCTCCATGGGTTTAGCCCCTGCATGGCACATCCTCCTCCACAATCATGCTGCAGGTAAATTGCTCCCATTGACATGCCAAAAGTATTTAAGATTCAACTAAAATAGGAAGCTATATACACACTGACTCGGGGGGGGGGTGGACAGCATAATTGGAGCACCTCAATTAGGTGATGGGGCAGCAGTGTCACTGGACCCTACAAGACACATGCTACATAGGGTCACACCAATAAGACTGGGAGACATAGAAGCTCTTGTTAATACATAGAAGCAAAGTAAAGCAGCCAAAATGAAAAGACAAAGAAATGTGTTTCAAATGAAAAAAACTAGAAATATGTAGGAAAAAAATCTAAACAGAATGGAGAGAAGCAATCAACCAGATGCAAAACAATGGTTATGAAGATGTCAATGAAGTGAGAAGAGGAGTAGATGAACTTAGTGAGAAAATCAACAAAGTGATACGTAAAATAAAAATTAAGATATAAAACAAACATAAAATAGTCAGAAATGAATTATACATAACTTAAATGGTAAATACATTACAGGATAATCAATAGCAGAGTAAATGAAACAGGGGATCAAATCACTGACATGGGAGGTAAGGAAGCAAGAAAGCCAATCAGAACAGCAACAAGAGAAAAAGAATTGAAAAAATGAGGATAGTTTAAGTGGTCTCCAGGACAACTTCAAGAGTACCAACATTTGCTGAAAAGAGAAAAAGAAAGCAAGGAATTAAGAACCTGATTGAAAAAAACTTCCATAACCTGGTGAAGGAAATAGACATAGAAGTCCAGGATGCTCATAGAAGCCCAAAAAAGATGAACCCATAAAGGTCCACACCAATACACATCAAATAAAACACCAAAGGTTAAAAACAAAGAGAGAGTCTTAAAAGTAGCAGGAAGAAAGAAGTTATTTACAAAGGAGCTCCCATAAGACTGTCAGCTGATTTCACAACAGAACCTTTGCAGGCCAGAAGGGAATGACATGAAATATTCCAAATAAAGAAAAGCAAGGACCTAAAACCAACATTATTCTACCCAGAAAGGCTATCATTTGAAATTGAAGAAGAAATAAAGAGGCCTCAGGCCAAAAAAAGAACAACAAACAACAACAACAAAACCTAAAGAAGTTCATCATCACCAAGCCACTAGTATTACAAGAAATATTGAAGGGTGTTCTTTACAAAGAAGAGAGAAAAAGGCAAAAATTATAAATAAAAAACTAATAAATATATGTCAACCATTCCTTTAAATGCAAGTGAATTAAATGAATCAAAAGACATAGGAAGTATTTAATTCATTTGCATGGATAACAAAACATGACCCTTACATTTGCTGTCTATAAGAGAGTCGTTTCAGATTAAAAGACACACACAGACTGAAAGTAAAGGGATGAAAAAAGGTATCTCATGAAAATAAAAACCTAAAAATAAAAATAAAACAAAAACTGTGGCATCAATATTAATGCCAGGCAAAATAAACTTTAAAACAAAGTATATATAAACAAGAGATAAAGAAGGATTCAGCAATTCCACTTGTTCACATTTATCCAAAGAAACGCAAAATACTAAACTGAAAAGACATATACATTCATACATTCACTGTATTATAATAGATGAATGGATAAAGATGTGGTGCCTATATACAATGGAATATGACCTGGCCATAAAGAAAGAATGAAATCTTGCAGCTTCAATAGCAAGGATAGACCTAGAGTGGATTATGCTGAGTGAAATATATCAAACAAAGACAAATGCTATATAATTTTACTTATATGTGTAATCTAAAGAAAAATAAACAATGAAACAAAACTTAAGGAGACTCATAGATACAGAGAGTACATTTTGATGGTTGTTAGAGGGGAGAGGTGTTAGAAGGATTGATGAAAAATGTCAGGGAATTAAGTATAAATTGGTAGTTAAAAAATATCCTTGGGTGGCCCTGGCTGATGGCACAGTGGATAAGGCACCAGCCTGCAAACCCATAGGCCGCTGGTTCCATTCCCCAGGTTGCAACCCAGGTCTCCAGCCAGGTCTGAAGCTGGAGGAAGGTGAAAGGCAACCATACACTGCTGTTTCTCTCCCTCTCTGCCTCTCTCCCTTCTCCTCTCTCTAAAAATAATAAAGAAAATCTTTTTAAAAAATCACATGGGGATATAAAGTAGAGAATAGGAAATGTAGTCAATAACTATGTATGGTGTTGGATAGGTCCTAGATGTGTCATGGTGATCACTCCATAAGCTACATAAAACTTTAACCACTGGATTGTACAAGTGAAACTAGCATAATAGTGTACATCAACTTTAACTGAAAAATATAAAAATTTATTTTAAAAAAGGCTTCCACTCATGAGTTATCAGAATTACTATACCAATAAGTACATCAATCTTCTACTAATGAATCACAACAAATAAAAGAAAGGAAGGGGTCCTGGCTGGTAGCACAGTGGATAACGCACCGGCCTGCAAACCCAAAGGTTGCTTGTTCGATTCCTCAGCCAGAGCACATAATCAGGTTGCAGGCCAGGTCTCCAGCCAGGTCTGTGGCTGGGGGCAGGTGAAAGGCAACCATACACTGCTGTCTCTCTCCCTCTCTGTCTCTTCCCTTCTTCTCTCTCTGGAAATAATAAATAAAATCTTTAAAAGAAAGGGAGGAGAAAAGAAAATCAAAAATGCACATTTATTAAACCACTACTATGTCCCATGAATGTAACACAGGACTTTAACTTTAGCACACTGAATCTTCACTACAGTCCTATGAAGTATGAGGAAGTTATGTCTATAAATAAATTGTCCATCAGATCAATTCCTGTTTTATCCTTCGAAACAACCAGATAATGGTCATCACATGTTGTTTTCATGTTGAACAATAATAGCTTCCCTTACCACTGTACAACAGATTTGACAGGAAGGCAAATAAACCTCAGACAGGAGACCTCTGATACTGTGACTTTGCTTACCTTATGACATAGTAAACTCAGGATACTGAGTGATTCTAGCAAAGGAGTGTGTAATATAAAGTAGTATGTTCAGTGTGTTCAGCAGTCTTCTAGGCTGCCATTTCTTGATAACTAATACAGAGGGTACACTCTTTTACCCATTAAATCCAGTGAAGGCAAGATGGTTTATATAAAAAGGAGTGCAACACCCACCCAAGTTTGAAGTCTCTCATCTCCCTCCTGATACATCAGGCTCTTTAATCGATACCAACAGTATGAACCAGTTTGTGAGGATAAGCCACGTGAAACCATGCGAGATTCGCCCTGGCACACATGACTGAGAATCCAATGTACCTTCACAAGCAGCTCACAGACAGTAAGTTACAACTTGGGTTTTCGTCTCCAGGAAGACTGCTTCATCAAAACAAATCATGTGAGTATTATCTCTACTAACATCCACTATCCCATGAATTTCCACTTGAGAAATATTGCCATAATGAGAATTATCAGTGACCTAGTTTTCTAAAGAAATAATTGACAACTTTAAAATAATTAAGAAATGATTTTCTTGAACTAAAATGGTATTCCTTTAAACTAGATCCTCATGAGTAAAAAAATTATAATTTTGATATCTCTGTAGTTTTAAAATTGATTCACCATGACGAATTACAAAATAAATAAGTAAAGCACTGTAGAATTGTGTTATAATGCTATCTAGTACAGTTCAAATGAAAAAATATCCAGTTTCAAACCTCCATGTTTTTACTCATGTCATTCCATCCACTCATGTATTTCCTATCCATATCCATTTTTTATACAGAAATTCTACATATGGTGTATTTTTAAGTTAAACTACATTTAAATAGGATAAAGTGAAATGGGAAATGGGAGGGCAATTTCAACATTGCAAATGCAATGAAGAATCAAAGTGCATAATTTTTAAAGAGAAAGGCAAAATCAGCCTGAATGGTTGGAGCATGAGATGCAAATACGCATCTAAAGAAATAATGGAAGGTGGGCTAAGAAAAGGGTTGAGAGTTGTGCTCTCATTGTTCACCTGCCCACAAAGTCTGCCACACAATCCAGTCATTTCCAAGTAATGGCTTCTTCACTCAGAAACGAGACACTTTATTTCAAGTAAACAATTGAATATTCTTTCTCAAACTTTCAATATAAGTTACCAAGAAAGCTGGTCACTGGTAGCCATCTGGATTTAGGACTGTCGTAAGCAAAACAGAAGCTCTCAAAGAGGGTAGATGGAGGAAAGTCAAGAAAGGCAGGGATGAAGGGAATGGCGTCATCCTTTGAAGTAGACATTTCTGAACGGGGTTGTGGGGGGACAGGATAGTGATGACTCTCAGGAATTATCTTCCCACTTTTTGTAACCATGGCCCTGAAAGGAGCCAGAGAGATTTGAAAAATAAATTTCTTCCATGGTGTTCTGAGACAATTTTTGCTCCCAGAATCTTAGGAGATTATTATACTGGCCAGATAGTGGCTACCAGGCCATAGTAGTCATGAAATGTTCCAATTCAAACTGACTTAAGACAGGAAAACTTTCACATATATTTTATGAGCCAAAATATTATAATATCCCATTGAAACTATTCCGAATTCCACCCTTTTGCTATCACAATGACTATCACCACTTAAAAACAAACAAACAAATAAAAACCAGTTGAAAGGAAAGGTTCCTAATGCATCGCATCCAAGGATATGTTTCCAAGAATTTTGATCACTTCTAACTTATTTAAACAATGTCTGAACAAGCAAATTATCTAAATTTTAAACATCCATCAGT
Organism: Noctilio leporinus; assembly: GCA_004026585.1. Classification (NCBI taxonomy): domain Eukaryota; kingdom Metazoa; phylum Chordata; class Mammalia; order Chiroptera; family Noctilionidae; genus Noctilio; species Noctilio leporinus. The sequence goes on from PVIW01000109.1 coordinate 452,859, forward strand.
CCTATCTGTGGGTTGTAAGACCAAAAGAATAATTGCTTAGGTGGAGCAACAAAGGAAAGGAAAATCCATACAGCAAATACAGGGTTGTTCACAGTCATTTCATTTTAAGATTTGTCTAACAACAAAGAAGGACTTCAAGTTTGAAAATTTTCTACCTAAGTATTACATGTAACATCCAATATCATCTCCACTAGAATTACTAAAATTTATTTCTGTTCAATTATCATACTTGAGTTTAAGGAAGATTAATTGGATGGCAGGGTGAGGGAAACATTTACTAGATGAGGATGAACATAAAAAGACTAGTTGAAAGATAACATCATAATATCACACCTACTATAAGAACAATTGCTCAAAATAATATTATCTAAATTGGTGCAGGCATCTTGGGCTCCTTAGATATTCAAATGTCTGACAGTCATTGTTTTCTAATGAGTCATGGATATGTTTTCAGAAAGGATTTTTGAAAAAGCAAACATACCCATATTATTTCCCCAAACATTAACAATATTTGATTAAAATCTTTCTAAAATAAAAACATACATATGCTCTTTATTAGAGACTAGCAAAATAAACTTAACATATTTTTACAGTTTGAGGTCATTGTTTTGAACTTTCACTATATGAGGCACAATAATACAAATGTAGGTCTACTTTTCAGTTTTCAGCCATATAATTAATGACATCTGTTTACTTCTCTTGCATTTGCCCAGACATGTTATCTCCTTCCCCTACCTTCAAGATTGTGGTGTCTAAATTGTACTGGACACTGAATTTACAGTTAAATTATAGAGCAAACAACCTGAATAACCAAATGAAGGCTAGTTGAATGGAACTATTATAACCAAAGATTTATAGAAGAAGCCACACAGAGATTGGTAAGAAAGTCAGAGACACGGAAAGGGCTGCCACCACCCCCACACTCATGTGAGTCCACTGAGAAACTGGAGGAATATCTCTGATTCTGATATCAAAGTTACTGCCCACCCCAGGAACATGGGGTCTCAACTCCACGCCAGCATCCCCGGCACAGAGCACCAGAGCTTGGAAGAGGTGCCCACATAGTGTGTGGTGGTGAAAATCAGAAGGGGGTCAGTCCTCCTGGGAGAGAAGGGAATCTGCTATAGGCCCAGACACCATCTTTCCAGCGTTGAGCACTCGTATTGCTACAGTGCCAGCATGGCCAGTGTACTATTCCTCCAACTACTAGCGACTCCATCCTGCCAAGTGTCTACCCTACAGTAAGGTCTGCTGGCTGCACCCAGCAGGGACCGCTGGGGTGCTCTCTTCCTGGAGAAGCACTTGGCAGAGACTCAGACAGTAACTGGGCTATGTAGCTTCCTCCACCTCTTACATACAGGTAGCATCCCTGCCCACCTGTTGAATCACCTGGCCTGCCTTTTCACCCCCAGTAACCCGGCCCCCCTGAGTTCAATCCTGCAAGGGGATCTGAGTGCATGCCGGAGCCAGGATCTTTGGAGCGCATCTCCCTGGGAGTCTGTTGCCCCAGACTCTGAGGGGCGCTGGGTTACACAGCTAAAGCTGCCTGGGGTCCGTTCATATCTCCACTGGGAGCTAAGCCTATGCAATTCAAACAGCGGGAGACTCATTGGCCCTGCCCTTCTGACAACCAGTGACCATGTCATACTGAGCTCAATCCCACAGGGAACCAGAGTGCTGCACAGAGCTGGGGCCGTTGGAGCACATTTCCCTGGGAGGCTCTTGTTCGGAACTCAGATGAGCACTGAGTTGTGCAACCCAGGAAGGGGTAGGCACCAGACTCTGCTGGAAAACGACTCCACCTCAGGTGACAGGAGCTACTCAGTGGCTCATAGACTGTGATGAAAGTCTATCTTCATACCCAGACAGCCTGAGGGTTAACTCTGCCCAAGAACAAGCCAACAGCATTCAAGACACAACTACAAGAGGAGGGCACATAAAACCCACACAGGAGACATTCCAGGAGTGCCTAGCTGTGATCCAGTGATCTCAAAGATTGTGCAGCAATTGAGCTGCACAAGACACCTACAACACAGAACCACCATAACAAGTTTAGGAGTTATAGTAGGCTTACCTAATACACAGTAACGAACATGGTGGATGTGGAATGTGGGTGACGACCTCTGCCCATGATTATCCTGAGCCCTGGAGGTAAACCTCATTTCCCCTGGGTGGGGGTCTGTGTAGACATAGGTCTGGGCCTGATCCTGGAGCAGAAGGTGCCCAGCAACTAAGCAACTAGGGCTGGGCAGGGCTTGAGGCCTCCTGGACGGGCTGCCTGTCACTGTCATTGCAGAGCTCCACCCAGGTCATGGAGGAAGGTCAGCTGGTCAACAAAGACTCCCACCCCATGTCCACCAGTGAGGGCCAGGTGTGCCACCTCATCAAGGGCCAGAGTAGGCCCATGGTGACCATGGACACACAGGGGTCTGGGGAACCAGAGGGGCTGGACAAATAGAGAAGTATACCACACCTGAAGACACCCAGGCTCCAAAGCCAGCTCACCATTTCTACCTACAGCCCGGAGCATAGGGCCCATAGTAAGCACACAGGGCCTGGCGACCTGGGGACCAAGGTGGCAGAGCCTAAGGGAGAGAAGGTGGGGGAGGTGGGGGTGGCATAGGGGTAGAGGTGCATGCCAGTTTATGGGGGGGCGGTCAGTGCCAGACACACAGGAAGCACCCACAGAGGTTGGTGGGGTGCAAAGACTGGCCTCTGATCACACATGTGCTGGGCTACCCAAAGGAAGGACATCATGGGCTGGGTGCTGGGCTCGTGCTATGTTCTGTCTTTGAGGGGCTTATGGAGATGCAGGCATGTAGGTGATCTTTGCCCCTTTCGCAACTCCAGCACCAGCCCAGGAGGCAGAGCCGCTCCTGCATCCGCACCTGTCACCCATCCCGAGGGGCTCCGTGCAGGGGCAGACGGCGGCCACTCCAGACCTGAAGGGCTGGGCACATCCAGCCATCGCAGTGGTGCCACCGCCAGTGGCCAATCCAGCTGCAGGTCTGGAGCCAAGGCTGGCCCGTGCAGCCTCTCTCTATCTGACCAAATCCCTCTATCTCTGCCTGAAGAGCCCGCCTTTGCACCTGCCCGTTCCTGCCACAAACTTGGAATGGGCTCTGGGAGATACATCAGGCCCAGATCCAGAGCTGCTTGTTTAACCTGTCTTCTTTGGCATGTTTCTCTTATTTGCTTTCATTTTTATGATTTTCTTTTCTCTTACACCGATGGCATAATAAGTAGCAAACAATAAATAAAATATTAGTGTTTGAATTTCAAATCTGTGCCATTCCTGAGCCCTGGCAATCGATGAATGATTTAACCTCTACCTTCTTCCCTCCTGGGAAATTGGGTGAGACTGAAAGTTCCAAGCCTCTAATCACAGGGTTGGTTCCATTGGCAATCAGCCCCCATTCTTAGGTGGGATCCAAAAGTCACCTCATTATCATAACAAAAGATACCTTTGCTGTCTTTTTAAAAGTCTGTGACAGAAACAGGAAGATATATGTATGTCTTATTAAAAATCACAGTATCATACTAGCCATAAAACTACTGTGGGTACTAAGAGAAACACACCTCAATATAATCTTTAAAGAAAATTCGTAAGGAAAACTTTGCATTATGATCAGTCTCAGTTCAGTCCAGGAACTGAATTCACTGCTGCAAATTACATTGAAAAGCACTCGAATATTCAAACTCAGTCTTTTTTCTTATTATACATCACCACAAAAGGTCTTATTTACAATGTAGGCATTTCTACTTCTAGGACAAAGGCTGCATTATTCCTAAGGTATTGAGTTCCTGGAACATAACTTTGTATTCTTAAGGGAAATTTTAAAGTTTAAAAACAACGGAAGTGTTTATATATAAAATGTTTACAAAGAAATAAAAAAGGTCACTTGAAAGATCAACAAAAGCAAGAGGAAATGTATTATCACTTGTTAAATAAAAAAATAAGAATGTTAGAAATTTTACTCTACTTATTCTTTGCCTCTAATCTTTAAATATTTGGAGTATAACAAAAATAAGAGAGAAGCAGAGAGCAAAAAATGGCAATACCAGCAGTAATTTTACCCTATTATTACTCTGCCATATGTTGAGAAAGCAGGACAGAAACACTGACTCATATTCTCACAGTTATTTTAGTGTTTATGTTTTGTTTCTCCAACCAAAAGCACTTACTGAGTATTCATGAACCATGCAGCTACAGGAAAGTAACAACAAACCATTTCCTCTGGCTAACTCTAAAACTTCACAGTATTTTGTATGTTAAACTGAGTATGTGACAAATAATTATAAACTTGGCTTACAATATAGTCTCTCTAAAACAGAACCATCATGTATGAGGATTATGTATTTATTTTTTACACAAATCAGGTTCAGTTCAGGAGATAACACAGAACTCTAGTCTCTCCACACTCTGCAGTTGTTACTTATGATTGTAGACCACTCTTCAGGGCTCCGCCCAGCTTGGAAAAAAAACACAAAAATTTCATTCTCTTTCTTTCCTCCTTTCCTACCCAGAGGCTTCCACCTCTGACTTCCTCATCCCCAGCAGCATTGGCTAATTTTGTTGCCAGTTTTGGGCTCCAAAAGTTAAAAGAAAGACTCACAGGGCAAAGGTTAATTACTTTGTTCCACAAGTACAAAAGTAGTGTTATCACTGCCCATAGCAGAAAATTCTGTTCAACTTGTAATTGTGAAAGCACAGTAAAATATTTATCTTGGTTATAGTAGACTGTAAGTATAGTTGCTTAAATAAGATAAAAATATTAATTAAACAGTGTTTGCATCACAATGAAGTCAACTGTAAAAATATTAATAGGAGGTTAGAGTTCTAAGATCATTGCATTTCCCTAAGATTCTTGTAGCTTCCTGCTACAAAAGTTACTCTCTGATATTTCACACTCCTTGCAACATTTTTCAGATGCTACGAACATATATTTTTCGTTATCTCTCCTTAATTTTTATTCTAACCAGCAAACATCATCTGAGGACAGAACACTAAAGCACTATAGAAAATCAATCTACTTTGTAACCACTCCAAACTTTCCAGAGAACTTTGGGGAGATTCAAATATTTGCTACCATTATCAAATAAATCCATTTGAGATTCACATCTACATCCAACGCCTGTCTTAACAAGCCTAAAACTGTGATCCTCCACATTACATTCCTTCCCATGTCTCGCTACCATGGTATGCGCCTATAGGCTCTTTTGACCCCTATTACCAATGCTTATCAGAATTCAAAATGTTCTCTGGATGAGGCTATCTTCTTAGAGAGATGATTGTGTCAAAGCTACCTACCTTTACTTCACTGAAGACAAATCACTGGGTTAAGCACTGCAGGTGCAAATATGAGGCAGGTACTGTCCCTGACCTTAAAACACTCACCAAGCAGCAGGAAAAATACACCTCCTGTGCGCAAGATCGGCCAAGCAGCATGAAAGCTGTACCTGCCAATCAAGTCATACATTCCTGGTGGGCAACAATCACTGGGTCTTACACTTCAGGCCGGCGCTGGTGTTAACCATCTATAATCCTCCTAAATGTATGTTTACTGAAATACAATCATGGCTTGCATTGTACGCATCCCATACCACGTTATTCTGGTTATACAATCAGAAGCAGCTTTGAAACATTTCCCCACTCACGCTAATACATAAATATAAATATTTATATTTTGCAAAGGTTTTCACTGGATTTTAAATTAAATCTCTTGGGACCCACAGTTATATCACACACAAAAAAGTGCATTTCAGCTTAATGAGGGGAAAATTAAATGCACTACTCCCAACAATAATGGAACTCTGAAGACATAATTCAACAGGCACGGTCTGGGCAATTTTCGCCGATTGTACACAATTGAATTGAATGATTAGGTAGAATACAAAATACTCCATGCTCTCTTAGCAGAACACTAAAATCTATCAAAATGCACCTAAATTTTGTCAGACTATTGCCATTAGAGTAAAGCAGGGGAAAAAGTGCTTAGCCTCAAAAGCTAATTGAGTTTGGATTTTTCTTTCTTTTTTCAAGGCCCAGTTATTCTCCAAGTAGTTTTAAATTGTAGGTATACTTTTGTTTCTTTGTTTAAAATGTGTCCTATTGCTGTTAAGAATAGAAATAGGGCCCTGGCTGGTAGCATGGTGGATAAGGCGCCAGCCTACAAACCCGAAGGCTGCTGGTTCAATTCCTAGGCAGGGCACATAACCAGGTTGCAAGCCAGGTCTCCAGCCAGGTCTGTAGCTGGAGGCAGGTGAAAGGCAACCATACATTGATGTCTCTCTCCCTCGCTGCCTCTCTCCCTTCCTCTCTCTCTGAAAATAATAAATAAAATCTTTTAAAAAAAATGAATAGAAATAAATGTTAAACCCACTATTATGCACTGCCAAACTGCACAGGGCTTGAATCCTCTTCCAGTAAAGTGCTCCTGACTTTCCTTCCTCTCTAGGAACTGGCTGCATTTCATTGGCAGGCTGCAGGATGTCCGAGGAGAACAATGTAATATGGAGTTAGCTTTCAATAAAATTACTTCAAAAGACATAAGAGAAATAAAAGGCAGCATCTGTTTCTCATGAGTTTATCCTTTGTGAGCTACTGCAAGGAGCATAGCTTCCCTGAATTAGCAAGGAAGCTGAACTGTTAAGCCACTTATCGTAATTAAAGATCAATGGAGATATTATTAGACATTCATTCTACCCATCTAGCATAGGGTTGTTATGTTACCTTCCAAGGTAGCTGTATGTGCTTGCTTCTAAATCTGTTTGCACATTTTTCCGATTGTCTATTTTTGTATTCTTTCTCGCCTCCTTGTTTGTCTCTTCACACAAGTGTCTGTCTACATTACACATTGTAATAAGACTGGCTGGCAGCCCCTGTGCAAGAAGGAAGCAGCTTCAATTGAAGTAGCAGTGTTCTCCTCTTAAGATTTCAACACCCACAGAAATACTTTATTGTAATAGTGTCATTGCTGCTCTGTAGACTTGTTATTATGTTTGTGGAAGTTAATTATCTGATAAGATACACTGTGGTTATTACTGTCACACACAAAAAATGTATGGGTATGTTTATTAACTCAAAGTGTTCCATTAAAATGAAGCATGTTAACTAAAGAACTGAATAATTATTTCCCCCTAATTATTACTGCACAATAACTTGGACATTATATAGCTGTACTTTTTTCCCCTAAATGAAATACACTTTATATTTAAAACTATTAGCGCTTATGGTATTTTGTTCTAATAGAATATGTTGCTTTTGTTCATATTTTGTATACTGAAGGCCTTAGCTGAAAAAACAATATTTTAAATCAAAGTGTTTTTCTCCCTATTGTGGAAAGTGCCAACATTTGAACAAATCATTAAACGTACCAGAACCTACCACTCAAAGGCTGATTATGATTCACTTCAAGTATTTTAAGTGTTAGGTCAACATTCAATGCAGAATGAAATTAAATGCTTTGTGCAGAAGAAAGAGCAAGAGATTTCCTTATTACACTTTCCATTTCTGTTGTTTACTAGGGATAAACCATATAAATGTTATGTGAGAGGAAAGAACAAAGAAATTTTTTGAATGGTCATAATCTTAAAGGAGTTAATGTGGCTTTCTACCACAAAGCCTTACAGTTGTCACTGTCACATAAAATTCTAGCAATGCAAGTGAATCCAAATGTTCTTCCTATACAGAAACTTGTACAAAAATGACTATAAAATTGTATTTCAAAACAGGTAAGGTGGAAAATGCATGCATCCCTTTAGCCAATAGATCTGCAAATTTCTAGGTGACAAATTTATGAAAAAGAAAAAGAGGAAAAAATGTACAATACACAAAGTAATATTTATCATTTCTAAATCTTAATAGTTTCAATATACTGAGTATGCTGTGCATTCTTCTCTAAAGACATCAATCAGGCCATATAGTTCTCCTAGTGAACAAATGCTCTGCCCACTGGATTTAACAAATCAAATCATCTGGCCATCTCTGCTGTCCACCTTCCCACACTGTTATGCAAGGAAAAATTCTAATTTTTGTTGTCCACCCAAACCACAACCTTTTGCCTTGTGTACACACATTTTCTATACCAATGTTCCTCCTAATATGCAAAAAAAAAAAAAAAAAAAGGGGGGGGGATTGGGAGGATGGGTCTTGTAGAAAACTGGACAATCCAATGTTTCCCATATTGTTTAAGTATAATCTGTTATAAACCACAGCATCATGTCCCACCAATAAAAATAAAAATGAAGAAAATACTTAGAACACTCATTAGAAAATAATATGAATCTCAAGGGTAAGATACTTATATTCATCTACATTTTTATAAGTGACAAGATGCCCACTGACTACTGTGTTGCTGAAGCAAAGATAAAATACACCATCTTGGAAAGAAATGCTCATTCTAATTGACCTTTTCACCACGGTTCACTCAGGGTAATCACTACCAATGAAGAACTAAGTCTGAATAAAGCCAAATGTCAGTTTGTTCTTTGTAGTAAAACGTATTCTGTAAGATAACACCTAGTCTTCTCATTTAAAAGGGCTTTATTAGATAATTAAAAATATGTCAAGTTAGGTGAGCATCCAACTTGTAAACCAGGCCAAACTAGACTGCTTTCATTTGATTACATGCAGATCAGTATGGAGACATATATGTTCACCATGGTTTTCCATGTACTTCATTTTTTAGGAAACTGCAGTATTAAGCCAAACTGTTTTGCATAGTATTCCAAAAAATACAATTTCATATAAAATAAAATAATATCTGGTTTTTAATCATAACTGATCCTTAGAGACTACACCAAAACATACATGTTTAAAAAGTCAGTTATATAAAGGGATAGTAAGATACCTGCAAGTAATTATACAATTGTGCAACTAATAATGTAATAAGACAAAATATTTAATAACTTTTAATGTGCCTGGATTGTGTTAAATGATTCATGTCAACTCTTTCGATTAAAACTCACAACTTGACCATATCGAAATTCCAAGTGGGATTTTCATTGTCTCATAATTATGTCTAAAATCTGAAACTAAGAACAAAAAATATAAAGTATCCCAGGTATTAGAGACAGGACACCATGAGCAGGCCAGCAACATGTGGAAACAAAAGATCCCTGTGCCTGAATGAAAAATGCCACCGCAGGTCCAAGCAACTCCTTCCACAGCTGCTACTAAAAGAGGTTCCGAGAGGATCAGTGACTAGCCTTGTGGGGTGTTCAGTGTTGAGAGGAAACATCCATTCCCGCTGCTCTCTAAGGCAAAGGGTAGGAAGTGAAGAGATTTCAAACAAGCACTCAAAAGAATAATAAGAGTGCCTAAGCTGAAAGCCCAAAGCCCCATTCCAGGGCTACCAGCAAAACACAGTGGGGTGAATTTCAGGGACAGTCTCTAGGAAGACAAGAAATATGTTGAGTTGGCCAGAAAACTCATCTGTTTTTGTTTGTTTTCTCATAAGATGGCTATACTAGTGCTTGGTTATCTTCAACTTCATCTGAAATAATTTTCTTAGATTGTATTGTGACAGCCATCATATTGGCCTCCATTTAAAAAAATCATTAAAATTGTGAATTTTTGCGTAGCCATTTTAATATTGAAGATGGAAGGAAATATGCAACATTTTTGCATATTTTGCTTTATTACTTCAAGAAAAGTACAAATGCTGCTGAAACATACACACACAAAAAATTTGTGCAGACTTCTGGCCAAGATAGAGACGTAGGTAGACACACTGCGTCTCCCTCCACAACTAAGAAGAAATACATCTACCTCAAAACAAGAGACAACCAGAAATTCCAGAAAATTGAATGGCACTGAAATGAATTGTGAAGTATGCCTGGGAGACAGATGTGGAAAACCTCACCGCTAGAGTTCAGGGTTCAGAAGAAATGAAACCCCTAGTATTTTCTGTTCCCCCACATGAAGCAATATGAAGGCTGGCTGACTTGGCCTGGTGGGGTGCCCAGGTCACCTCCAGGACAAGCAGTGGGAAATCAAGTCAGGGAATAGTGGAAAGACTCCTCTAGGATAGAGTAAATTTGAAGAGTGTGGCTAGAGCAATAGGTTTGTTTAAGAGACAAGAAAGTGATTAACCGGGGAAAGTAAATGTGGGGCACCCAGAAGGCCAGGTTAAAGCAGTCATAAAGGCTGTGAACAGTGGGCAGCTCATGGAGGTTCAGAGCCCTGAACAAGCAACAAGTATCTGCAGGTGGAGAGGGCGAGAGAGGGCAGCCGTGTAGCAAACATGAGGTCTGTAGTCCCTATGGAAGTATCTCCTCTTTCGCTCCCCTCTCTTTCTTGCTTGCGCCAAATAAGTTCAGATTACTGAAGAGGAGAAGGAGAATCACATTCTTAGTTTTTTCAGTTCATTAAACCAGATCTATGAACACGTTATCCAGAATCACTCATCTAGCTAGCAAAGGAGAGGGTCACTCTTTGAGTCCATGATGCTCTTCCTTAACCCACTGCTTTGAGCAAGAAGAGAAGGAATAACAAATGATTTTTAAAAGACAGATTCAGTGCCATGGTGGTGGACAGGTAATAGATCATCTGCCAAGGAACTGCAGAACTGAAATTAAAGGTGGGCTTCCACAGCTGTGTGTGAAATGCACCGGTGCAGGGGAGTTTCAGAAAATGAGGGCTGGCAAGGCCCATGTTCTGGTAGTTAGAAGCTCATTGGCAAAACTGAGAATACAACTCAGCTGAGTTTCTCTGGAGGATGACAGATTGAAGGGAGGTGGGGAACCAAAGCAAAAATTTCTTGTGTGAAGACAAACAGAGCGTGTGCAGGTCAGGCGAGTGTACACATGCGGTGAGGTAAGGCGGGTTTTTTTTTTTTTTTTTAATATTGCAGCAATGAAGACAATTCTTACTCCAATTCTAACCATGCAGAAGTGTTTGGAAACTACCATACTTTTAAAAATTAAAAAACAAAATAAGGACAAAGTGTAAAATAGCCTAAATGAATAATACCAAACCTGGACTATTTAATTTTGTAGAAAAATGATAAAGTACTTCTAATTTAATTACAAGATAAAATGATATTCACTAAAATAATTTAAAAAGCCACTACAGGAAAAGGGAAGTGAAAGGCATATTAATGAGCAAGATTTAAAAAGGTGTTTCTGAAAAGGTGAAGGATTACAGTAGCAGCAAACACACTTCATCTAAATAAAAAGCAGCAAAGCGAACAATCACTTGCCCCATGTGCAGAACATACAAATGTCAACTATTTAGAAAACTGATCCAAAACAGTTACAGCAATGTATTCTAAAGCCTAGTTTTTAAAAAGTATCTAGTCAAATATTTGTGCATAAGAGTTTGAGAAATATCCATATTGAATATGAAAATGTGCTCAATTGCAGTCATCCAACATATTATATTTAATTAAGGGTCATATATCTAAAGAATAATCTCAAAAAATTATTATCTATCTACCTACCACTTGAAGAGAGTGTCTCATTCAAAAGCTGCCAGTTTACAACTTTTATAATTATTCCACACATTGTTTTTATGGTTACATGTAAAAAAAAAAAAAAAAAAGATTGTACCTACCAAATACTGTTACATTATTTTAAATGAACAAAGAGGACATTGGGCTGGGAGGGCCTACCTAGGCAAACCAAAATCCCCACCTATGAATGCCACAAGGTTGCAAAATCAAAATGCTAAGGACAACCGATCATAAGCAGCTATGCAAGGTTTAAGCTATAGCCAATGAAATGACTTCCTTTCTTTGCTAACACACTTCAGGTAATTCTTTCCTCCAGCTTCTGTTAGCAGAATTCTCCTGACTAACCATTTCCTATTCAACACTGCTCAATTCGAACAGATATTTGCTTACAAAAACTCCTAAAAGTTTTATTTTGCCTCAGTTTCTCTTTTAACAGTTCCTAGCACTATCTGTTCCAAACCCTTTGAAAACATTCGTGACAATTTCAGAAAGGCTGGATTAACACTGGAAAACATGTATTACTCAAACTGCTATTAAAACAATCATGCAGGGAAGGCAAACATCTTAACAAATTCCTAAATATTCAAGGGAAAAAAAATGTTACAAATTTTCATCTGAACTAAATTATTATTCAACACTCTTCTTCTCAAACTTATCTTAACCTACTTATGTTGTGACATTTTGCATGTTGAAAGATCATGTTCATGACAATTTAGTCAATCTAACACTAAAGAAATCTTTTATATAACCATTGGTTTAAGTTGTGGCTAGATATTCTCTCTCTGTCCACTTCTTGGGAATAATTTTACTGGGGCAGAAGCTCTCTAAGTAAACAGAATGAGATCCAGTAGTTTATGGTAGTGTTCACCATTTGATACCAAAGGCAAAATTAAAGAGAAAAATGTTACCTAAATTGGACATTCATCCTGCCCCCCCCGCCCCCACAAAAAAAAATTGACAGTAAATTTATCTGCAAAGCATATGGATTGGAATTTTCATTTCAACTCTCCAACTTTGGCTAAGATTGTGACCCTTTCATGCTGCATTAGAGCGCAACAGGAACTCACCCATACTGATAATGACACACTGGGGTATCTTGTAACACAAATTTAACTCTGTCTTCTTGCAATAGTTAATCATTTTCTATTTTGCATCTTAATAAATTAAAAGGAACGTATGCAAGCTTAAACACTGAAAAACACTGTATTCTAGTGGATAAGACTAATTATAATAAACTCTTGGGAAAGCACCATTTTATACCGAAGAAGTCAGACCCTGTTTCTGAAGGAGATCCTTTTCAGATAAATATAAAGGGGACTCCCCCAGAAACTCAGAATTATCTTCTGGAGCGTGTTAGTACAGACTTCCCCCACCAGGTGAGTGTTCCAGGAACCCGTGTGTATCAGTGTACCAGCCGGCATTGGTGTAAGAGACTGCATTTGGCTTCAGAGAATGTTTTTTGAAGAGCACACGTTTGCCCTTGTCACGACAATGGGTGAACCACAAGTGCACCTGCCCACACCATGCTGAGTGTTCATCAGTTTTTGACTAAAAAATGGCAACACTTCCACCCACCACCTTCCCTATTTACCCGATCCCACCCTGGCAACTTTTCTTGTTTACCCGGATGAAAAAGGTCTTCAAAGGGAAACACTTTGCCAGCAGGGAAAAGGTGAAACAAAAAATGGTAGAAATATTAAAAAGCATCAAAATTGGCAAGTTCAAAAACTGTTTTGAGCAGAAGAAATATCTTGATAGATTTATTGCATCAAATGAAGAGTACTTTGAAAGTGACTGAAATTTAAACATGTAAGAATAAATACACAATGTTTTATAAATAAATTCTGGTTTTTTTGTACATTAAAATGCAAACTGATTATGAAATTTTTAGTTAAGACTCAATTATGATATCCACAGTTAGCAATGAAAAGGAAAACCTTTGTTTTCCAACACTTAAATTTTGGTATTGTGTGCTCGTGTGTATTTTCATAGGCTTTAATCCTCTTAATCTTTCCATTCTAATTATGCCAATTAAAGACAATAGATATAGCAAATAGATGTCATTTAAAAATTCATATAAAAAGAACCTGAAACTCCCATCTATTTTGCATATTAAAATGAATTTATCAAATGTGTGAGCTTAGGTATTTTTAAGAAGCACTTGAGATTTACTTCCTATTAAGATTTTTTTATACATCTTATAATGAATACTTCAAGTGAATTCATATCAGCTAATATCTGAGTTTTGTTCTTTGGTAGTTATCAATTCTCAAAGCCTTTTTCTCTATGGTACAGAGTAGTTGCCTTCATTTTTTTAAAAGCTGAAGTTCAATTAAAATGTAAGTAAAAAGCACATGAACTAAGTTTCGGAGCAGTTGTGGTAAAGGTCCACATTGTCACCCTTTTCCCCATCCTGGGCCTGAGCCTAATTATAAGCTTGCAACCCTCTGGGAGGTGATTGACTCTAGATTCTGCACTGAACACATTTTTCATGCTCTATAAGTTATTAATAATAGCATATACTTTTTCTTAACAAAGGAAAATGTGGACTTTACAAATGTCACTTCTTCAAGTTCCCTTTCATTTCCTAGATGATGCATCCTGGAGGAATGGTTACTAAGATCACCTGGCCTTTTCCTTTCATTCCATTTTTAATTCTCATTCACATATTTCATGTCTTTTTTCCTCTATGTTTTAATTTAGCCCTCTCCTTCCTTTGCCACCACACCTATAATCTCTTCCTGAATGCCAAGCAACATCAGTATGTTTCATCTCTGTTAGTTACACTTAATTGGCATAGCTACTGCACTAAAGTAGGGTTTCTCAACCTCAGCACTCCTGACATTTCGGTCTGCACAATTTTTTATGTGCAGGCTGTCTCGTGCAATGTAAGGTGTTTAAGAGCTACTGACGCTCCACCCGAGAAGGCCCACTGTAACAAGGTAAAACTATTCCTTTTAGTATGTCACATTGCTTGAATTAACACAGAGTAAAAATGTGATGAATAAGTAATGAAAATTTTTTACACTTCACACACATATATCCACACATATCCTAAAAATATTTTGAGTGTGTGGTCAAGCATTTAAGAAACCTGAAGTTAATACAAGTAAAAATAAGTAAAACTCTAACACTGAGGATTATTGTGGTAGAAAAAAATTAGTTCTGCTACTTTACTTATGAAAGCTAACCTGAAATAAGAGCTCTAAGCAAAGAACCATCCATGATTTAATACTAGTAGGTTTTAACGTCCAATTAAAATAAATCCTTCTAACAGCACTTTTATAAAATCACTTAGCTTGTTAAAACATATCAAATGTTTGGCTCCCTTGAGCTACATTATGATTAAGGTACATTCAGAAATGAAGAAAATGCTTTTCATTTCACAAGGTCACAGTATTTTTCAAAAAGAGCTATACTTCACTATTTTCCAAGATTTCTTTGCTTCCTTCACTAACCTAGCCAAGGCCCTCAACTTTGAAATATACTATAAATTTGGAGACTGTCAAGAAATATTTAATCTCCAATGCAATGGAAAAGCCTTATAAATTACAACCAAAATAACCAATGTACATTCTTTTTATTTTCATTTTTTTCCTTTTAGGGTTTCTCTCCTATGATCAGTAAACACAAATCAATATCAGCTTTCTTTGTTTGAAGCACTAGCCAGAGTAGCTTTAAATAAGCATCCTAGATACTTTGGTCTCACTGGAGGCCTCAGAAGATAGAGCTTAAGTGTTTAGGTTCTGTGGTTGTTTTATTCTGGATTTGATTCCGGTGTTTATTTCCTCAATTTCTACATGACCTTGAGTATGTTGTCATCTAAGCCTCAGTTTCCTCATTACCCAGGTAAAGGATGATAATATTTGCACCCAGGTCATGGAATGTTAAAGTTGAAATGTAAAGGCTTTAGGCCATGCCTTGTATATAGTGTTCACAGACATTAACTAGCATTCTGTGTGTTCCATGACGTTGAGTCCGCTTTGACCCCTGGCAGCCCTACGAATGAGTGATGTCCAGTGTCCTCCACAGCCCTGCTTTGCTCCTGAAGACTCATACCTGTGGATTCTTTTACATAGTCAATCCATCTCCTATTTGATTTTCCTCTTTAATTGCTGCCTTCTTTTTTCCTCAAGATTATCGTCTTTTCCAAAGAATCCTGTCCTCTATGATGTGCCCAAACTAGGACAGCTTCCATTTTGTCATTTTTACCCCTAGTGATGTCCCAGGTTTACTTTGCCCCAGTCTAAATCATATTACAGATACATTAATCAATGAATGTGCATCAAAGTTAGTATTTTCTGACCTGAAAACTGCACTCTTTCCCTCCCAAATCTGTGTCTTCCTGCATTGTTTTATGTTATCCCCCTTCAATTACATATAACTGAAAAATCCTGGTAACCCTACGTGTCTCCACTTCCCATCCAACAAACAATGAAGCACCATAACTCCACCAACATCTCCCCTAACATTCCAGAAACGATGCTATTACATCCATCACCACGTATCACTTTCAGCATCTTAGACCTTATATCCACCACCTGCTTTCATCCCTTTTGTCCCATCCTGGATCAGCGCCTCTTCTTCTATGCTCTGGACAAGTGGTATGGAAGCTTCTGACTCATCTGTTTATAGCATCCCTACTCCAGTCCACCCCACACAGCAAAGCCAGAGGATTTCTTGTAAAAAGCACCTCAAATCATTACTACCCTGCATGGTATACCGCAATGTGCCCCCTACCTCCAGGATGAACTCCAAGACTTGGCGTAAGAAGCTGGACTTCAGGACTTCAGCCCTCTCTAAAGTATTCTGCTTCACACATAGACCTATAAACCAACAGTACCCAGCTATCGCCAGCTTCCTGAGAAGTGACATTCTTCCTGATACTTTGGGCGTTTTAGTTCTACTGCCTGGCATGCTGATGTCCAAGAAACTGTCCACCGGGCTCACTTTCCAAATCTTTAAGCCTCACCTCCTCTCTGAAGCAGTTTCAGGGTCCCTTAGGGTTGAGAGATGTTCTTTTATCTATGTTCTCTTCCTGCAACTCCCTGAATCTAAATGAAGGAACTTACTACTGCATTAAATTTGTTGCCTTTTTTAAAATTTATGAACCCCATTAAAATTTATTGTCAGACATGAACATCATTTTTGTTTAGATTTTGTTCAAAAAACTTTTGAGTGCTTGGCAAACACTAGGCCCCCAAAGTATGTTTGTAAAAAGGGATGTTTCAATGAATGCAACAAATGAATAACATGCATATTGGGGAAATTAAGAAGTTCCATTTTGTTTTGAAGCCTCCTGATGGACAAAGGCATAATCAAACGGCATTTTTTTTAATGGCTCATGTACATAATAGAGCTTTTTAAGGTGAAAGATTTACAGCACACGACTTATTTTCAAGTTCTATCTGTTAATTTCTAAACTCGAAGTCTCAACGATCAAAATGCGATAGCCAGATCTCTTCTCAGAAACCAGAGAAACTGAAGGGGGAAGTCAATTACAACTTTTATTCTAGCATGTCTGACTTCCCTGTGACACGCTGTAAACCTCCCTAGATTATTAGCAGACCCTAGCACCAGAAGCACTGGGGACGGACTTCAGGAAGTGAACAACACATTGTTTGAGTTCGGTGACAAATGATTCAGAGGCAGAGTGCAGAGGAGGCAGTTCTTTGGATTGGTCGGGGGTCTCAGGGCCTTTTGGATCTGCGCCTCTGCTGGTGGCCATGCTCTTTGTGGGTGTGCCAGCCTGCAGGCCACCGTGTCTCTTTCTTGCTGTCTCCGCTGCTGACAGCTTCTCTGTGTGACAACTCGGAATCCCAGCAGTGAAGTATGAAAATAAAGCAGGGCAACAATTTAAATGGGAACTTCAAATTGTAGTTATTTTTTTTTTTTACATTTTGAAGTCATTAAACATCCAGAATATTGTTTCTTTGGTAGGGCTCTTAGATGGGAGAAAGAATAAACCAGGATAAATGAAACTCGGTCATCATTTCACACCCATGCTCTTCACCCCTCCGACTGTCCTGTGATCCAGTTCTCACTCAAGTCAGTACCAACTATCTGACCTTTTCCGAACAATAGCTTCCCAGAAGTCAATATACACCCCCGCCAAACTTGTGTTGCTTTTGTCGTATGTTTTTTTTTTTTTTCTCTTTAAACAGGAGAGAAAAGCAAAAATCTCTTTGGATATCATGTGACATGGAAGAAGCCATATTCCCTGTTTCATCATATTTAGTTGCATGTCTATTTGTCTGTCTCTCCACATCCCCCCCTGTTTTTCCCCCATGTTTCTCTCAGAAGGGTTCCAGAGTTTAAGTGCAAGGAGGGGAAGGGGGAAGGTTACAGTATTTTGATCCATGTTTGTTATAAATAAGATGAGCTTCCAGAGGAGAGGAGGGTTATTATTACCAATGCGAATCCCCTAAAACCCTTACCAATACTAAGAGCTCTGAAAGGCTCTTTGTATTTCCCAGTACTTCGGCAGAATGGAATGCTGTATGCGTAAAATTATGTGTACGTGGGCAGAGATGCATACACACATAGCACATTTATACCCATTCCAATAACAAATAATATGATGGTGTCATTTGGAACTCATTCTCTAAGGTATGGGTTCAAATGAGGTCTACCAGCTAGTAGCAAAAGTCATTTCAACAACCTAAAGTAAAATGCTTTGGTAATGAATTAAGTGAGGAACATAGATACGCACTGACCACAATGTCTCTGTAGTATACTGAGCAAATACACCACAAACAATGTGAGAAATATCACCTTGGGGACTCCTGAGTTAAATGGATGGCTTTGCTGGAGGTGCAGACAGGGTTGGGATGGAAACTGGTATGTGAAAGGACAGAAGAGAGTAGCACAGGAAGAGCAACTCTTCGCCTCAAAGATCTTCTAAAAGGATTCCACCTTCACTAGAAGAAACTATAGTGTATTCCTACTGAATTATGAGAATCTCAAGACTATCCATTCTTAACCTACTTCTAGCAACATGCCACAACCTCAAATCAATTTGTTCATTATCATGAGAGTTCAGTAAATCACATTTTTTAACTTGATTTCTGACCTGGAAATTGAGATGTTTAAAATAGTTCTCCAAATTCTAGCTCTAAAGTTGTTTCAAAATTTCTGTACTTTCCATAATTATGAGAAAAATAAGTGAGCCATGACAGTACCCTCTCCTTCACTGTGATCATCTTTGCTATCTAATAGAATAATTTCAATAGAAGGTTCCTAGCACCATGAAGGGAGATAATCTGAAACTATAATTTTATATTCAAAACACTGTCAGTATAGAGAATGTCTCCAATCCCTGAGTTAAAATTTGCTAAACAGATTCTCTTTTAAGGGACTCGGAAATTATGTTGCTGAAAAAACATGTGGCTTAGGAAATAAATATTTACGAGCAATATTGAGATTCCCAGGTAAAGAACGAGTAGTGGTACTATGCGTTCCCTCCAGTGAGACATTTGCCATGACTGACACCACCATCAAAGCAGGCTTTGTCTTCCTTTTGCTCTTCCTGCCTATAGATGCTTCCTGCACTGCAGTTCTTACAGCTTCATCCTGGATAGGCCAGGAGTGCTGAATAAATATGGCATATAATATATGCACTGTAAAGCATTCAGTTTAATAAAAGGCTCCCAAATTTATACATTACTAGTTCTAATTACCAATGTCTTACATTTTATGCTGTACAACTATTAGAAAAAAGATAATCAATTGGCCAGGAAGTAAATTAATCTCCTTCAAATACTTAATGTAATGCAGTACAAGGAGATTAAATGCAGTATTGAAATATGTCTTATAAATTTTACGTGTGAAATAGTATGGCTCTGTTATTTCTACTATATAGTTAGAAATATATCAGTTAGAATTATAACTTGTATGTTATAAAATCAGCTTAATTAATCAAAGAAGAAATAAAGGGAAAAGTTAAAAAGACAAATTGCTGTACAAAGTATGAAGAGCTAACACTGGAAACTAATGTTGAAAAAAACCCAGTTTTCAATTATACCACCTGTTCTCCTTGAAAGCTAATTGAAATACACCTAAGGAAACATAATCTTCTACAACTCACCTAGCCTATCCACACATGTGCAATCATGTTATTAAAAGCATAATTTCATTGCCCTGGTGATGAATAAAGATGCTGGCCTGCGAACCCAAAGGTTCAATTCCCAGCCAGGGCACATAACCAGGTTGCAAGCCAGGTCTCTAGCCAGGTCCATAGCTGGAGGCAGGTGAAGGGCAACTATACATTGATGTTTCTCTCCCTCTCTGCCTCTCTCTCTACCCTTCTCTGTAAGAATAATAAATAAAATCTTTTTAAAAATAATAAATGCATAATTTCAGAACTATTAAATTTAATAGGAATTTTATATTTACACATAGATATCTCTACATTGTCTATAAAAAGGGTGAGAAAAAGTTGATTTATGGTTGTGAATATGTGAAAGTTTATTCTTGTATTATTATTTATTAATTATTGTATATTTGTATTACAACTTTAAATCTACTTTTGCCCACCCCTATACATATACACACAAATATATGTAACATGTATATACACCTATATACCAGAGATATTACATATATATTCATATATATCTACATTTATACTATTAAGCTAAATATAGATACTACACATAAAAGTCCTTAAACAAATTGTGATATGCATCTGTTTGTAAATACATTGTTTGACATGTAGAACAAACTTTTTCTGGAAACCATATTACATATTCCCACCAAACCACCAAAGTCTTAGAAACCCATCCCATAGTTGAGTCACAGGCTCCACAGCACCAACTGGAGTTTCAGGGCCCTGGAAGAGGGAGTCATGCTGTGAAAGGAAGAGCAGGGTAATGGAAGGTGGAAAAGGGAAGAGGAGAAAGAACATGTCCTCCTGGGTTCAAAACTTTAAAATAATCATTTTGTGGCATCTCTTCTCTCCCTTCCCCTACCCATCTCCTGACTTTGTCCCTGCCACCATGGTCACGGGCCCTCCATGCCCAGCCTGCACACCTCCACCGAGGTCCAGCATCCCTAGGCATCCGTCACACTCACACTGACATGCCTCGGTGTCCTTGCTCTGTCATCCACAGGGCCAAGTGCTCTCGGCGGATAAACTCACATAGATGTTTTCAGTTCATTAAAATACCTATAACCACACCAAATGCATTTACATATTAATATCTCTTTCTCAAAGAACATGCTGATTAATGAAAATAAAAAGAAATTGAAACACAGTATGTAATTGGTGAACAAATAAAATAGAACGGATGTGATGAGTCAGACATATTTTGGGACAGGTTAGTTTTGATGGATGGCCTGACCAAGAAGATGCTAACTAGAAATGGTCTTACTATTTCCACTGAGAAAAGCACTGTAGCTTTTAAAAGTTTTATTTCTCAATCTGCATACCCTCTGCATACTCACACACTTTACAGAATGCACAAGGAAAGATTCTCTGGGCAGCAGAAGGAAATGGTGGTGCAAGAGTCCCAGCCCTCAAGAATGCGTCCACCACAGGTAAGTTCGTTTTAATAGACCCCACTGTAAATATTCATTTAAGGATCACTTAAAATCCTCTTCCTGGCATATAAACTCATTTTTCCATTGTCATGTAGCCTTCAGTAAAATATTGAATACAAAAAGCAACAGAAATATTCATTTGGTGCTCACACTGACATACTGCTATTATTTTAGTTGTTATATTCTTGGGACTCCCCACAGTGTTGGGGCTTTTAAAGGGGCTCGCCCACTGGTAAGTGTAGGACAAGAAAATGCACAATGATTTCTACAAATCTCTGAGAACAGTTCCTCACAAAGCCTGTTAAAATATAGACTTAAATATAAACATAACACCCCTTCATTTACTAGCATAATGTGTATGTGTCATGTTCAATGGGGCAGCAAAAGAGCAGTAAGGTGACATTTGGCATTTAGTAGACTCTGGCCCACAACAATGTGTAGTTTATGTGGTTCATGTAAACTCCATGAAAATGCATTATGTATTAGGCAAACGATAATGTTTTAACACTAGTAAAGCCTAAGTAAGAGTGTAAATACACTTATTAAGCCCCTTGGGTGATACTCTGACTCCTGCAGGGATATATGTTCTTAGCTTGACAAATAGAAACTAACAACAGGAGCTCCCACAGAGGAGGCTTGAACTTGGGCTTTACATATTTAACAGTTGTTTCTCCCCGTAACACCTATAGCAATTTCTTTGTCAGTAGTTAAACCAAGATGTCACACGGTCATAACAAGTGATTTGTAGATTGCTTCCCTTATTAAAACATTGAGCAGAACATCACATTTATGGAAAATTAAGGATACAAAGATGAAATGTTTCTGCATGAGTATGATCTCATTAAGTGTCAAAGACTGGTAATACTAAATCAGGTGTTTTTGTTACAATCTCTAAGTTCAAGGAACAGGCATTCTTTGCTTTAGGCCAATTATGATTATTTTGAGGTTCTGCCAGTTGTTATGTATTTTTTATAAGGGGGGGAAGATTTTGTTGTTGCCATTCTGGTTTTACTATTTGATTGCTTTTGGCATTCAAGACTATGACTTCCAGGCTTTATAAAAGAAAATGTCTATAAGCTTTTAAACTTTGATTCTAAATAGGTTAGTTTTCACCATAATTCCAACAGAAGCATTTCAAATCATTGCTTTAAAAAGGTTCTATGATTTGACACATAGTAATTTTTATGAAGGGGCTGTAAAGAAGGAACAGCATGCTTGGAAGAATAGGTGGACCTAGTTCAAGAAGGCGCATCACCTTCCAGTGCCACACATGAAGCCCCATTTTCTACACTGTACTTGATGAGGGCTCTCCAAAGGATGTCTTCAACACACTCAAACCTGACCTTACATTCATGATTTATCAGATGTGAATGCCACATTTTCAGAAACACAGGGGGAAAGTGAGACCCTATAAAGTTAGCTTCTTTGAAGAATGGTACTTTGATTCTTGGAAAAGAATCTCTTTCACAGAATCATTCTGGGCTAAGAAAAAGATCAGACATAGACATAGATAGATATAGACAGATGGATATAAATGCTATAGATATACATATCAATAAGGATATAAATATAAAACCATACACACAACAAAGGGAAGGTAAGAGGGGAAGAGAGAGAAAAACTTCAATAGCCTTCCACTACCTGCAAAACAGCTCACTTTATCCAGCCTGGCATTCAGGAGGCTCCATATTTGTTTCTAGCATGGATCTCAGAACATATCTCCATCTATCATCAAAAGCGGGGAGGGCAGGGGAAAGGAAAAGGAGGAGGAGACAAAGGGAAAGGGGGAGGAACAGTAAAACTAAACAAACTCCTTCTTGATCCAAACTTGACCCTTTGTGACAGCATGGATAGACCTGCAGAACTTTATGCTAAGTGAAATAAGCCAGTCAGGGAAAGACAAATACATATGATCTCACTCATGAACAAACTGAACTAATAAGCAAAATACAGCCAGAGTCACCGACAGAGAGCAAGAGAGCAGGGTGACAACAGCCCCAGGGGTGGTGGGGCAGGCTGGGGTGGAGAGATGAAGCAAAACAGAAAGAGAAAGGACCCATGGACATGAACGACAATGTAGTGATTATATATGGGGGGACGGTGCTGTAGATGTGGAAAAGGGCATACGGGGGATAAATAGTGATGGGAAAAATAATTATCTGATTGTGGTAGATATGACTTTCAAAGGCATCCATATCCCAGCCCATAAGCTTTTCTCCCACTGAAGAGGTGTTGTTCCTTCCTCTTCGATCTGGGTGGGGGTTTGGGGCCGCACTGAGCAACAGAATGTGCTGGAAATAATGCCCATGACTTGCGAGGCAACGTCATGAAAGGATAAAGCTCTTGCCAACAATTATCCTGGCAGTCTCTTATCTCCCTTCCCTCTCCACAGCCCCAATCCTGTGTCAGAACATGTGCTTTAGGGGTCTTGGAACAAGATGTAAGAGTTCCAACTAGTTTGAAGCTGCCACGCTGGGCAACACTCATGGAGAGGCCACAGGGTGTGAGTGATGCCCCAGGAGCCTTAACTGGGGCCAGGCCTCAGATGTTCCAGGCTGTCCAATACAAGCCAGCAGATTTGTGAAGAAGTAGGCATTCAGATGATTCCACCTACCTCTTTTCGAGTCTGCCTGCTATTGTCCAAGATACTGTGGAACAGAAAAAGTCCCTTCCACTGCGCCCTGTCTGAATTCCTGACCTACAGAATCTGTGAACGTAACAGATGTCTTTTTAAGCTGCCAAGTTTTATGTAATTTGTCAAACAGTTATAGTAACTGAAACACTCTTTCCATGCTGTGTTGTCAATAAACCCAATTGTTTGCGCAAACACATTCATTATAGGCCAAGAAATGCATTTTGTATATTACATCTTCCCTTTACAATTATTCTGCAAAGCATTCTTATTTTATAGATCAGAACTACAGGGCTCAGAGAAGCTAACAATGTGTCCACTGTCACACAGCTGAAAGGTGGAATTGAGACAGAAACCAAGGTTCTTCTGACACTGAAGCCCATGATCCTCTTTCTTGAGCTCACCCTAGAAGTACACACCACAGCCAAAATCCATGATGCTTGTTCCCAGCTACTACTTCGGGCTCGGAAAAACTAACCCTGCTCCTTTTCTTCCTTCTCAACTAACCTCAATCAGACACTGAATCATACCATTTACAAATATAATAAATTAGTTATTTATAAATATGTTGAAATAAAATAATAGGAATTAGGGAGTTATATTAAATAGAGTTATTTCTAAGTATATGAAATAAAATAATAAGAATTAGGGAGTTATGTTAAAGTTGATTAACAGGAAAGTATTTAGGAAGAGGAGATGTGCTTGGGACAATATTGAGGGTGCCTGCTGTTTTAATTTTAAGGGCTCAAATTGCACTTTTTGGTGAAAGTGCTCCTATGAATTATAATTACATTTATTTATTTAACAATGAATGCATTCATTGAAAGAATGTGACTGCTCTCTGTGGGCATATGATTAATATGCATGTGCTCAGACAATATTCACAAACTTGAAGATCCTAGAAAAAGTGATCAGCTTCCCCCAGTCTGAGGTTGTTTTCAGTACATTTCTGCACCTTTGAAGATGCTTTTCGGGGAATGAGCCATATTTGCATCACAAGCTGGGTGTCAGGCTGCCTTGTCTGAATATTTTCAAGGGCAAAAGCATTACTTTTTTATTCCAATGGATCAAGCTTATAAAAAAAGCCATCCTTATATTCTTGGGCCTTCAAGAAAAAGCTTTTCCTTGGGAAATGGATGAAAACAAAGGCAAAGATGAAAGGAATCATTTCTTAAAAGAAACAAAAAAGCCTAGACAAAGGAATGCATAAACATAGAAAGTGGGAGAAAAAATGCTTTATAATTGGACTGAGATTGGAGAAGAAGGAAGGCCCGATGGACCAATAGTCTTTCTTCACAAGTAAGTCACTACTTGGAAGAAAAGTCACTTTTGAATGTTCCATGAACAAAACTGACATTCAGAAACTTAGAAAACAAGACAGTCACAATGCTTCCATTTCACTAGAGTTCCAGAAGTCCTGTGGTCAAACTCTGCATGTCTGACAGAGTGTAATGGGCTTCCTTCAAGGCAACAGACATATTAAGAATTATTTGGAAACCAGCCCCCTATTTTGGTTGTATATCATGTCAATCAACTGGTTGGGCTGATTTTTAGCAAAACTGGACTATTTTAAAACTGACTGAATGGGGAACTGGTATAAGTCCTCTATAAGACTGACATACATGGACAACAGGTGGGATTGACTTTGGGGGGAGTGGGTGGGTGGGGAGGGGGACAGAGGGGAACAAAAAGGGGATGGATGTAATACAACAACAATAAAATAAAAAAAAAATACTAATGACATATAAAGGAGGTGCTTGAAAATATCAAGCAATAATAAGGCCAGACAAGAGGAATAGGCCAATATAAATGAACCAAACCTAATCATATCTTCATTTGCAGATTGAAATATTACCCAAAATGGTAGCTTACAACACCTTAATTATAAGATGCCTTTTGTTTACACAAAAAAAGTGCCAGATGAACACCCTGTTCCCCTTTATGATGCCATAATTCTGGTCTCTGCCTTTATACATAAAAGACTCAAGCCAATTAGACTATATTCTTTTAAATACCAGTTTCAGTTGTTTTCAG
This sequence comes from Noctilio leporinus, assembly GCA_004026585.1. Taxonomy (NCBI): domain Eukaryota; kingdom Metazoa; phylum Chordata; class Mammalia; order Chiroptera; family Noctilionidae; genus Noctilio; species Noctilio leporinus. Next base: position 478,521 of record PVIW01000109.1, read on the forward strand.
CAGCCTGTTTTAAGAAACATCTGCCCAGTCTGCCTCTTGGGAAGATGTCTAAAAAACAAGTGTTCTCATTTGAATTCTAAGGGGCACCCCTCAGGGAGACAATAGTCCTTGGAAAACAAGCAAGCACTATCGAAACATTTATAATCCTTCGACTTCTTAACCAAGTTCAATCTACAGTGCACAATACAACTCAATTTATAATTAATCAAAAAAAGAATTGTCTGCTTCCATGGCACATTCTAAGCCATCATGTTATTTTCATTTCATGTTAAGAACCTAAGTATTCAATGACAAGTAGTTTTGAGGCAATCTTCATCAAGCATGAGATTATACCTAGGAAAATTCAAGACTGAATATAGCTAATCTGGAATATGAGTTTCTGCACATTAGCCATGAACAAACCATGTTAAACGTGTATATGGAGGCAGCAGGTAAAAATTTGCCAAGTTTAGGTGCACAACACAGAGATATGTCATGAAGAATTAATACACATTCCAATTTCCACTGAAAGGAATCCAAATAAGTTGATAAATACCTGTCACATTTTAGACATGATAGCCTACATTATAGATACATTATCTTCTTTAATTTTTACAAAAATTTCATAAGGTACGGTACAGCCCCATTTTAGGGATAAACAAAAGGAGGGTTAAAAGCTATAAATGTGCCCATGTTCATAGAGTTCTAAGTGGCAAAGCTGGGGTCTGAACCAGAGTTATCTTGACTAAGAGGCAAGGATCTCAGTCCTATTAAGGGGTCATCCTAATAGAAGCAATAAACGGTACCAAAATGAAAAATAAAATAAAATAATTTATTTTATTTATTAAAACCACACAGTACAAAGAAAACCAAGAAAAGTGATGCGTTTCAAAATGACTGCTTAGCCCTGGTTGGTGGCACAGTGGACACGGTGCTGGCCTATGAACCCAAAGGTCGCTGGTTCAATTCCCAGTCAGGGCACATAACCAGGTTGCAATCCAAGTCTCCAGCCAGGTCCGTAGCTGGAAGCAGGTGAAAGGCAACCTAACAATGATGTTTCTCTCCCTCTCTGCCTCTCTCCCTTTCCCTCTATCTAAGAATAAAATAAAATCTTAAAAAACAAACAAACAAACAATAAATAAATAAATAAACCACTGCCTAAGGCTAACTATGTAAAAGCTAACTATTGGGACTTCCTTTATGCTCTATCAAGGGAAAGAACTAAGTAAAGGAAGACTAACCAGAGAAAACTTTTAAAAGTTTTTAATATCTCTATGAAGCTAATGTATAAGATATAGTATTTTCTCTGAGAGATAAAAGCCTGTGTAAGATTGGTTTCTCACTATAAATATATATATATATGTACATATATATATATTGCTATTCCAGTTGTCCCAATTTTCCCCCTGTGCCCCCCTCCATCCTGTACCCCCCATTCCCTCCAATAATGCCCCCCTTAGTTCATGTCCATGAGTCATGCATATAAGTTCTTTGGTTTCTCCATTTCCTCTATTATTCTTAATATCCCCCTGTCTATTCTGTAACCACCAATGTGTGCTTTTTTTCCCCCCACATCCACACAATTTACCATTTAATTGCTGCCTTCTGTCAGCCTCTCAATCCTATTAATACAAAATTTTCTTTTCATTATTTCAAAATGCTCATGTTAATTCATTTGTTTAAAAAATTACATTTTGAAGTAATATCAATTGCAATATTACCAAACATATGCTTCTCTCTTGATTGAAAGAAAAGTCAATTAAAGTTCTCCTAGGAGACCTTTCCTACAATTCCAAACCACAAGAAACATGTTGGACACATTTCTGAATGCAGCCAGTGCTAGATTCTGCTAAAAATATCCCATGTACATTGTTTGGTCAATCAAATCCAGCCCTTAGATTTTACAGGTTTAAAGAAATATCTGGAATGATCGCGGAAAGCGAACAAAAATATATTATATCCTGCATCTGGTTTCAAAGTGCTTTCTTTCAAGGTTTCCCCATTTCTTATTAAAATTTGTCAAGACCTGTCTCAAAACTCTGCCAGAAACTTATGAGGGATGAAAAACTATCTTCTAATGGAGTCTGAAATAAAACTATGGCATTTTCAAAAGAAAGCCGAGATGAATTGCCCTTTTAAGGAGGGTTCAGCAAGGACAAAACAAACCATATGTTCCAGGTACGTGATGCAAACCGCATGGTCCACAGGGCTCCTCGCACTTGCTATTTGCTCCACCTAACATGCCAACATCCACAATCAACCACGTTCACCATAGCTTCCCGGTAGCCGAGGTCAATAGAAGTGCGGGCTCTGAGAGCCTCAGTCTCCTATTTGTAAAGCCAAGCAAGAGAACTGGTGCTGTTGGGTACAATGCTGCTATCCAAAGCAAGTATGTGCAATGCGGAAAAGGTGACTATTCAGTTCTGACGTAAATACTACAGAGGTCTTAGGTAAAATATGAGAGTTTAATCCTTTCCCAACTGTTCTCCTTTTCTTAAGGGTAAATTTTACATTTTATACATTAGATGTACATCCTGGAAACTTTATGCCTACTAGTTTCTCCATTTTGTAGATGAAGCTGTTTAAGAATTGAGAGGCCTGGATTCAAATCTCTGCTCTTTGACTATCCACACATGCAACCTCTTGAAAGATCAGAAAAAAGCAATTGAGTGATACCACTTTTGTGGTCTTCTCAAATGCTGGATGCCTGCAAAGTTATTCCCTTTTACAATAAAAAGCTTACTATATCATGATAAAATAAGAATTCTTTGCTTAAAAGCAAGGATTTCATTTGCATTAAAAAAAATCACCCTAATCCATTTACTTTGCCCTGCCTAGTAAATTGAAAATGTGGCCTAATATATCAAGTTTTCATAAGCAAGGGATAAAAACGTATTTTTTATCTTTCCTTCATTTTCTTCTTATCCTTCTCATTTCCCATAACCCCTTATTTCTCTCAGTAAATGCTTAAGATCAAAAGATAAATACCCAGGGTTATTTAGATAAGATGGCGTCTAGATGGAAATACAGTATGGAAAAAGAAGTGACTTTAGTTTATAAAAAGGAAATATTTAGCAGAAAGAGATACTTACAAATGTATACGGTTATTTATTTATTTTTTAATTCAGTACAAAGCGGTCCTCGGAAAGGTACTAAAAGTGAAGTATTTGGCAATCTGTTGGCACAGACATTGTGCATACTCCCCAATGGAGCGAAAGGTGTCCTGGATTCAGGTCTCGGTTCAGTCTGGGGTCATCAGTCTACGGTCACTAAGGGACTCCAATCATAGCAAAGGAGACAAAAAGCACAGCTCCTGAATTCCACAGTTCAAATCCTAGCTCTGCCACTTACATTTTAATTCTCAGTTTTATTTTCTCACCCAGAGGGCACCTCAAGTGATACTAAAACCTACTTCATATATTCATTATAGGATCTCAGTTAGACGTGGGTCTACAGCTGTGAAAACAGCATCCAATATACATTAAGCCTCAGATAAATCTATGCTGTTATCATTGGTAGGGATGGTGCTATAATTATTATTAAGATACTATAAAACATTTTTCAGGTTTCTTATTCACATCACATGGGTCACGATGACCTATGAAGTTGGTGCATTCTTCAAACTGAAGATGAATACTAAGCTATGTGTCCACAGCAGAATGAGGTTAAGAGAGATGCCAAAAACGATTATTTATTGAACTACATTTAACCTCAATTTTCTCATCCATAAAATATTTGAGCTGGTCCAAATAATCTCTAAAGTTCCTTGCTGGTCTATTTATTATTGATACTTTAAACATAGGTACCCATACTTGTATCATCAACATGCATGCTAATGCATTTTGAAGGATCTTCCAAATTTTATAAGTCAGGGCAGGTGAAAGTGAAACATACCCATGTTAAAATAGAGCCTCTTCAAAAATCTTTGATTAGAAACATGATAGATTCAGTAATGGTTTCTATCACACTCCTCTTCAACAATGGAGATGTCTGAATCTGGCTAAAGTGACTCAGAGAATCATCCTTACAAAAAATGTTTGTTAAATTATAGCAACAAAATTCTAGATCTAATTGGTAGTCATATCATAATCAAAAAATAAAAAGTGGATAGGAAGATGTAACCAAAACCACAGTATGATTAAGTGACTACTGAGAAGGGATTTTTTTTCTCTGTGCTGATTACTTCACTGCTTGCTACTAAAACTTATTGGAAGTCATCTGTGGGATCAATGGGTATTACAAAGTATTTGGCCCCCTTACCTTTAAATTATTGCTGTTTTTGTACACACTGCATAAAAAGAGAATACTTAGGAACCCTAAGTCCTCCTGAAACAAAATTGGGTACATAACATAAATTTATTCTTTAAAATACTTACAGCTAAAACTAAACTCAGTTATTTATTAACAGGTGCTAGTTTATTCAAGAGATCACACAGCATATTTTCATAAAATAGAAAAAATGCTCTATAAAAAAGACAGTAAGGAAGTGATGAAGAGGAAGGTGGTAGAGGGTATGGGGAATAAATGGTAATGGAAAAATACAATAAAAATGAACTATCAAAAGAGAAGAGAAATAACACTATTGATCATTAAGTAAATGCAAAATAAAGCCACACTACATTACTATTAAAAAAGGAAAGAAAGAAATATATCAATTTCACAAAGGTTCTGAGAAGATGCCTGGGATATGAGCAAATTCTGAAAAAGCATGAGTAACTAACTGGTAAATTTTGATTTGGCTAAAAATATTTACACAAATTTTAAGATAAAAGATTTGTTATTATTTTCAATATTCCAAATATTCCTAAGTACTTTGAATACTCATTTACTGAGGATTTATTTTAGAGTTGACAATTTTAATCTTCTCTTTGAATATTTAGCAGACTTTATAGTAAATTGAGAAATGAATTTGACTTCAACTATTTTACCTTTCTCCTTCCGCATAAAAGGGGAATTAATGAGAATTTTAAAAAAGGAAATCTTTAAGAACTGGAGGAAAATTACACACCCTCTCTTAATTAGGAATCCAGAGTGGAAAACAATTTAGAAACCATTTGGTGGTGGGGGTAGGGGAGGTAAGAAAAAATTTAAATCAATTTTCATATAATTGTATTATGACACCAACCCCAAATATTTCCCATGACCATGGCTGTGAAATATATACTCTCTCATTACATTTGAGAGGGAACCAAGGTATAAAAGAGGGAAAGAAATAATTTGGCTTAAAGGGGTAGTTTGTACGATGGAATCCACTACTAGTTTCACCTTCCCTACTTTCCTCTCCTGCTTCAGAAGGAAAAAATCCCGAGAGAAGTGGAGCACCGTGCTCAGGAGGGAGGTGAGGCTGTTTCCACTGGAAAGACAGAAGCAAGGGCTACAGTTAATCAGTAATATCTGTCTGGAACAAGGGAAGAAGAAAACAGCAGCGGTGACATGCAAAGAAGGGAGGAACTGAAAAACTTTTCCTGGTTGCTCAAAATCTCTATCAATTTTGGAATTTTGAAAGCCTTTTGGCATCTTCGTTATATGAAAATTGTACTGAATTTGAAGGTCTTTGCTTAAAATTACATTTGTACAAACATCATTCTAAACTATCTTTGAAGTTGTAAAATAGCAACCGAAGTCCATGAGGTCAAACAATTTTTACTTAAGTGTTTGCCACCTTACTTAAAACACTTTGGTCAGGACTTCCTTTCACATTTTTATTGTGATATGCTCAAGTAGTCCTGTAATCTAATACTTTCTACCAACAGCAACTTTGCGCAACTTTATTCTTTCCTATTAGTCCTATCTCATGCCAAGAATATACTGGCTTATGTTTCAAAACATAAAAGCCTTGAAATAATGTTGTTCAACTCATAATCATGTTTTTTCCTTCATACCTCCTATTTCTCACATTCTCTTTCATGTCTCCTGGGCCCAGGCCTGATGCATCTATTTCCTAGATTATTTTACTATTTTCCATTGGAAGGCTCAGACTTCACCTGAACAGTATGGAGGTAGTCTCCCCTTTGATTATACCACACTCTTTCTTCAGATTATCGAACAGCTTTCCACTAGTTTTGAATAATCCTCACCCAATGGTATGCTTCTTCATTTGAGAGAGAGAAGAAGGGAGAAAAGAGAGGAGGAGAGAAACATCAATGTGAGAGAGAAACACTGATCAGCTTCCTCTCACACACGCTCCCACTGGGAACTAAACCCACAACATAAGCCTGTGCCCTGACCTGGGATCAAACTGGTGACCTCCCGCTTTCCAGGATAACATCCAACCAATGAGCCACACTGGCTAGGGCTGCTTTATACAATATATTTTAAAAGATACAAGATTTTCACTCTTATAAGTATGGAATATGAAGTAAAGGAAAAACATTAAGACTAAAAGATTCAGGAAGTGGACTAATTGCCATTTTAAACAAATCCCAATCTTGGGGGCTTGATGCAATACATCCATTTTTATTTATGCCACAGTCTAATATGATTTTAGGTAGGCTGTGTTTCTTGTTGACCTATTTAGGAAACTCAATTTCTTCCATCCAGTGGCTCTATCACCCTTTATTCTCCCAAAACTTCCCCTGGATCCTCTACCATGAGCCAACAGATGTGGAGACAGAAAGAGCTTGTAGCAGTCACCCTCTGTTCTAAACATTTAGCCTAGCAGCAGCATGAATCTATTCCACATAATTTCCAACCATATTCCATCAATCATGACTACATCTATATGCTAGGGAGGCTGGGGAATTTGGTTGAGTGGTGTGCTCATGAATAAGAGAACATGTTAGTGAGTACTAGCAATCTCTATCCTAAAAAGCTACTCTTAGACATAAGCTTTGATTTCCAAGAACACCATATATTGATATTTGCCCTGCTCCAAAAAGCTGTTGTGAAGATCAAGTAATAAGGGATGTGAAATACATTTAAAACTGTACAGTGCTATGTAAATGTGGCACACTGGCCTTTAGACATCCTTGAAAGATTCTCTTTCAGACTTTCGAGAATTCACAAATTCATGAATGTATAAACATTTTGATAGGTTTTGGTCCATTTCCAAGAAAAATCTCTATTATTTTACACTGAAAATTAAGTTCAAGTTGTTTCACTTATTGAGAGTTACTTTCTTTTTAAAAATAAATGATTTTTAGTATATCTCAAGTGTTACTGTAAACATAATCAAAAGACAAATGATAAATCAAGAAGAAAATTTTTAAAAGTAAATTAGGTTCACCACTCAGCTGCTGGTCCTGTTCCAAGTTTAATATAAATAGGACTAACATCCAGGCTCAAAAGATTAACAAAATAAATATTACATGTCATGGAATTAGGAGGTAGCTTAAGAATAGTCAAAAGTGCAAATGGTTAAGTCTATGATTGCTAGAACTATGGGGTATTATGCTCTTAAGAGTTGAACATAATTCACAGATTTTTCCCATTGCTTCCCACCACCACATCTCTCACCCACACTTTTTAAGCAGCTCTGCAAAATCCAGTCTCTTTCCTGAAAACTTACTCAGTTAAATAGCAGGATACCTCAATCTTCTTTTTGTCTTCTGTGGATCTGATAGTTTCCTACACAGAACTATTCAGGTTCTTCTCATAATCAACATACTCTTCTTCTCCCTGTTACCTTCCTCAAAGTAGACTGGGGTATCAGAGGGAACATGGACGGAACCTGTACCTTAGCTTCTTAATTAGGTAGTTATACATTCACTATGTTTTTGACTTCCCCCATGTTCTTACTCTTCACAGGCACATTGCCAGCACCAAGGAACTAAAGATGGTTAATCTTCCTCAAGACGCTCAGACTCCAGGAGGGGTGCACATCAATCAACTGTCTGCGTTTGATGAAAGCAAGGAAATGGAAGTCTGAGAAAAAGCTCTGTGGTCATGAGGAAATGTAGCGTGTTAATTGAGTTAAGTGAGCTGTTTCTATAAAGCAGAGTTATGAAACTGCTTTGTGTACATTTGTATTATCAGTTGCTCTGAGAAATCTTGTAGTAAAAGAAAAAGCAACATCTCCACACACAACAAAACAGGCATACAAAACAACTTGTGTTTCTTCAGCGCATGTGTGAAGGGTTAATACTTTCCCCATATATCCTTTAACAGGCCCAGGTTTTCCGCAGCACCAGGTGAAGAAGCTCTACACTTACCTGGGGAGGATGATCAGAAAGAATGCAGACATCCTCATAATGGAAAAGTAACTAACTTGTGCTTTTCACAAGCATTTAGAATCTATCTTTCTGGGCACAATTTTCAGTATGCTCTTCTAAAGAAAAGTTTGTATCATTAATATTCTAGTTTGCACTTCTTTTAAAGTCTTTGACTATACAAATCTCTGGATATCTTTCCTGCACATGAAAAGATGATCTAAAAATCGTGATAAAATATATTTAAAATAAGAGAATATGCATACAACACATAGCTAATAATACATGTTTAATTCTGGATGAAACAATTTTCTGGAAAAGACATAAATTACCCAAATTAACCTAAAATAAAATGGGAAACCTGAATAGCAAATAGCCATGGAAGAGAAATGGAAAAGCTGAGATTTTTTTTCCTTCTTTAGCAAAAGGAAACAAAACCCACAGAGATACCCAATTTAGAGAAGCCTGAAACTCCAAAGCAAATTCATACTGATAACATTTATACTAACAGCAGCTTCTGGGAGGAAAAGTCTGGTGGAAAATCAGATTTGTAGTCAGTCCCATTGAAATATAAATATTCAGGGATTTGGTATTTTTCCTAGAAAAGGTAAATTAACAAGAAAAATATTTTTAGGTAGGATCTAAATATGTCCACTGGCAAAAGATAAAAATGACAAAGAACAATACCTTTTCTCCAGGATTAAGAACACTTGTTTTCTGCATGTGCCAAGAAAAACGATTTGCTTTTGCTTAGACATTTTAACATAAATTCAGAAAACAAAGCAAAACTCAGAAGTTTAAATCCTGATTTCTTTTCAGCTGTATATAATAAATATCTATTATTTGCCAATGTTGGCAGCTGGTATACAAGCTCCTTTTTTCTATGTTTAGTCTTCACAGTTGCTTGAATCTTAAAATCTGTACCTTTTTTGTTGATCTCTTTTTCACTTGCAGCCCAGTGGGTTGGGACTGTCAGTCTTTTCAGTTGACCCAAAGACCTTGTATCTGTTAAAATATTCTGGATTGAATATTTTAGTGGACAGAAGCTCACTAAAAGTAGTTTATAAGTATCCTATTCTGTCACATAAGACCTGAGACACGGTGGTTCATTCAGCATTCAAGAATGGCTTCCAGCGCTCAGTATTCTCCCATCCATCCACCCATCGGTCCACTTAGCCCTTCTCACAGTACTGCTTTGCCCTTCTCATGGTCCCCAGATGCCTACAGTGGTTCTAAACACCACACATGGAGGAAACACTAGGGAACACCACTGTCTCCCATCCCTCTCTTGAGAGTGAATAAGCCCTCTCAAAAGCTCTCCAGAGGATTTCCCAATTTTTACTGACTTGAATCTGATCACATGCCTGTTTAAGTGCGTTATTAGAAGGGAAAGTAAGACCACTGTTTTTTTTAGAAAAATATGATTCACAACTTACGACCCAGGCTCCCTTGACACACATAGTCATTTAGAATGAGGGTAGATAAATCCTGGATTCTGTTATTAGCAAGCAAGATGGAAGTGTCTACCAGTTAGGCAACCAAGTGTGTCTGTCACATAATCTATGTACATATATGTATAGGCCCTAACAAATACCCACTTGTATTAATAAAAGTCATTCTCCTTGGTGAGTCAGCTGCATAATTGCTTATAGGCAACTTTGGATAAGTGATATACATTTCATTCTATTTTCCCACCTACAAATCAAACTGACTACAGCTGAATCTTTTAAAAACACAAAGTTCAAAAGTAAAAGATCCTTGATATTTGATAAACTAATTTCTGATTAACTGAACTATTTTTTAAGTGTACTAGGGATGCTCACAACTTATGAGAGCCTTCACTTGGAGATTTTTGGTTTTGAATATCCAGTTTTTAAATTAGAAATGACTATAGGTAAAAAGGGGAGTAATGCATGCACACTCATTTCCTCCCTCTCTGTTCTCACATTATCCTGTTGGACTTTTGACTGAAGCACCTGCTCTAGACCAAAAGCTCGACTATATCAAATAGTACTAGCATCTTAGATATATGCATTTTCTACCTGGTGTACCTGAAAAATTCCATTATCCCATCTGCCCTATAAGAATAATAGTATGATCCAAAAGGCATCCAGAAAGCAGCAGATCAGCAGAGACATCTTCAGAGGTGGTAGGTCTCAGTTAGATCATGGCCCAAAGTCCATCCTCCAGGTAACTTCCTCAAGGTAGAATCATAAGCCATTCAAGAGGAGACAGTGGATAAAAAACCAAGAGATTTGGCCTCTACTTTCATTGCCCTGAAAAGGTTCATTGTGGTGAGGCTGTTTTCCTTTATCTTTTTTTTAAAAAGATTTTATTTATTATTTTTAGAGAAAAGGGCAAGGAGAGAGGGAGAGAAACATCGATGTATGGTTGTCTTTCACCTGCCTCCAACTACAGAGCTGGCTAGAGACCTGGCTTGCAACCTGGTTACGTGCCCTGGCTGGGAATTGAACCAGTGACCTTTTGGTTCCTAGGCCAGCACCTTATCCATTGTGCCACCAGCCAGATGTTCTCCCTTATCTTATAGGTTAGGAGGTATACTACCTTAAATACAATCCACCTCCTTCCCACTAATTCACTGATCCATTCAATTAAAAAAAAAAATCTTACTGAGATACTTGTGCCAAGCACCACATCCTATTCCAAACATGCAGAGCAAAAGACAGTCCCTACAATCCTGAAGTGAAGAAAAGTAATAATAAGAGTAGCAAACAGTGAAGTGTTAGGAATCACATAAAGGTGGCAATGAGGGAGGAGACAGAGCTTTATAGGATGGTCAACAAAGAGAAGGAGATGAGAAAGAAAAAATCTGGTTAAACAGAGAGTGAGTCACGAATAACGGGATGACCATACAATCACAATGCAGTCAGGCAGGGAGGACCGCAGGTGCTAGGTCATCAAGGTAAGCCAAGGTGAGAGTGTGCATGTGATTCGAGTGAAATGAAGAGCTTTTAATGATTCCATGAATCCAGGCAGATTGTTTCTGCTGTAGCACGTTCTGAGAACAGCGAGGATGCATTCTTGTTTTCAGTGGCCATGCCAAAGTCATTGTCCAGTATTGCCACTGCCAGAGGCGTGCAGAAGAGATGCTTCCTTGAACTTTCCAATAACGTTTCTTCATTTTAGTTTGCTTTCTCTTTCTTTTTCAAATCAAATTGGTTACAAAATGCTCTAGGAAGCATGAACACAAAAATAACACTTTCTAGCCTAGCAGAATTACATTTTGCTCCCACTCAATAAACACAGGCCTGTTTTCTAATATTTGTTTGGTTTTCTGACAAAATTTAGAGTTAGGACCCCAGGAAATCATGACCATGGAATTAGGGTCAAAATTGAATAAAAGAGTTGGTTGAAAGTGAAAGAATGAGTCTCCTTTTTGAGGGCTGACTACACTTTGGAAAGAGAAAGGGGGAAAGGGCTTTTAAGGATCTTTCTTCATGTACCATTTTCAGTTTCATAAACGGAGAAATATGGCAGCACAATGAGATGGATCATGGGCTCTATAAGTGTAAATTATAGCATTTATTACTCAGTGGGGTTTCCAGGTTGTAAATCTATTATTACTTTTGGAGTTTTAAAAGGTGACTCTGTGTGTGTGTGTGTTTGAGGCGCACACAATTCTATGGGCCAACATTATTAAAGGAAGAGTACTTTCTATCCAAACATACTAGTAAATATAGGTTATTATTTCTCTTTGTCCATCCTTTTCCATAAACCACATAAACTACTTGCTTACAAATGACCATGTGTGGCTATAAACCTTTGAGGTCATGGACGATATCACTCACATTCTACTATAGTTTTTGGCTGTATCACCATGTTTACACTAAGCAGTCAAGATACATATTATTATGTAAAATTGTATATGACTGTAAGGCTTTACATAGTTTTCCATTTAATGCATGCAATTTTAAATATAATTCACACAGAAGCAAGAAGAATCAAAGAAGATCATTTTGATTATTATAAAAATTGGGCCCTGGCTGGTAGCATAGTGGATAAGGCCCCAGCCTGCAAACCCAAAGGTCGCAGGTTCGATTCCCCAGCCAGGGCACATAACAAGGTTGCAAACCAGGTCTCCAGTCAGGTCTGTGGCTGGAGGCAGGTAAAAAGCAACCATACATTGATGTCTCTCTCCCTCTCTGTCTCTCTCCTCTCCCCTCTTTCTAAAAATAATAAATAAAATCTTAAAAAAAAATTGTAGCAGTAGCATTTATAATAGATACTATATATACAGAACACCTACTAAATATTGGATGTGTTATTCAGTGCTTTACTTAAATCTGAGTAAGAGCTGTGGCTTAGAAGGATGTGTAAATTTGGGGAAATGTATATAAACATCGGTAACAAAGGGGTAGGAGGATGGAAGGTAAGGGAAGAGTTAAAAATTATAGCTGTAGTCACAGTGGAAGTTTCTCAGAAAGGATCACTCTGACTGCTTAAATGTAGTCAGTACATCTTATACTATCTGTGCTACTGGTGGAAAGGTAATGCACACTTATCAAGGAATAGCTGGATGTCAATATCCCTCACCCATTTCCTGCTGAAAACTGTATCTGCACTTATACTTTATTACCTACTTTATTTAGGGCCCCCAGAAAACCACAAAAAGAGTCTTTTTATCATTGAGCACAGGAATTCTACCATGAGCTTATGTTCAACTGCATCCTGAGGAGATTCTACACCTGTGACCTCCCATTGAAACAGCCTGAAAACGGTCTACAGGGAGAGCATGCAGAAATATTCTGGAGGAAAAAAGAACCAACCTTTTTGCAAGAAACTAGATAGGATGGCACCAATCTGCTTGGTTTGGGAGGTGCCAAGCAATCCTACCCTTTGTTTTCTCTGTTTCTTCCTGTCTAATGTGCTCAACAAGTAATTTATTGCTTCTCTACAACTACAGAAATCTTCATACTCACCAAAGGGACTAACCTACAAATTCACAGAAGGAAACTGAAGCAGGCCCTGGAAGTATCATCAGTGAACTCAGGTTGGAAACAGAGAAACCACAATTCATCACTACCCAACACTGGGGCTTCATGGCTGCTCTCAAATTTATTATCCACCTGCACGAAATTATTTCCAAATTGTCACTTTCTTGACTATAGAAGGATTATACACACCTGCTTGTGTGCACGTGACTCACACCATCTCCAAGGAGGTGGAGCGCACTTGCTTTGGCATAGGCCTGACGTGTGACTTGCTTTGGCTAATGGATATGGATGACATACCCTAGGTCTAAATGGAGGCTTCAAGTGTGAGTGAGAAGTTCAGCCCAGTCTCTCACTCTCATTTCTTACTGTAAGAATGACACAGGCCATCTAAGACTGTTCCTTTAGGCTGAGTACCCAAATGAGTAGACATCCATGGGTTCACAACTGCCAACCCATGACTGTCACATGGGGTAATTAAATAAATTAGGGGTTGATTGCCACTATGGCATACACACTGTCACCAAAATGTTCATTAAGAAGACATTGTGATATTAAAGTCACAGATGTTAGTTTTAGATTGAAGAGTTATGGCGCTTACAGTTGACTGGATATGATGACAGAGGTAAGAGCAGGAGAGAACTCATCCCATGATCTGGCCTTTATGCCAGAATCATGGGTAAAAGGATTAAATCATGGGTTGACTTACAAATGTGCCTATTTCTCAAAGCTTCTGAGCCTACTATTTGACATAGGTCACTAATTCATCTTTATAGTTGTGCAATAAAATATCATTATATTATTGGTTTCTTTTTTAGCTGATGCAATGAGTGGTATCTAGCCATACTTTGTGTCAAAAAAAAAGGCTACATTTAGTAAAACTTGGTACTGATGTGAGGAGAAATTAGGCTTGCTTAGAAAGCCTTCCTAAACTCACAAGTGATCTTTACATGAGAGATCACAAATTCAAAATACTAACAAAAACAATGTCACTCATCTCTGAACCAGCCCCAAAATTCATAATATTGAGGGCACATTCCATCCAGCCACTGGGTAGTCCTTCATGAATAAACAGAATCCATTTCAATTTGTGAATCTTGTTTTCTTTGATTAGAGAAGATTTTCCAACACTTTATCAGAAATTTTGTTATCACAAAATACGCACAACTTTTTGGTAATTTCTCAAAATGAAAAAAACAGAATATCTATGGTTTTTTAAGTGAAATTCTAATAAGTAATCAAAGTCAGATGATTAGTATAATAATTCCCCATTTTCTTTATGAAGACTGTCAGTTCAATTCTTTGCCTTGAGGACAGATGCTAACCAGTTGCTCTGGCAAATTATTAAATCAAATTTCTGGGGTTTTTTGCAGGGCCTTTCAACATATGCCTGATAGAAAATATGAGGCAGACAATAAAACTCTTAGTATCCTGCATAAAATTAAAAGTGAAAAGATTAATTCCTAAAAGAATCTAAATAGATGGTCAGTGTTCTCAATTAAACAGCATTAAAGTATAAAATTAGGGAAGTTTTCTCATATCCCTTAACAACCAGAATCAAATACCACTAAAATGGATCATTTAGAGCACCTCTAGTAGCATTATTTAACAAAGGAAAAGGAAAAATTAACTGTATTCATTGGACAATGTTTGACAATGAAATGTACAGAAATTAAAACCATTTGTGATTTGTGATTCTACCTTGCTGAGCCAGTGAGTTTCACAAATACAATTTCACATTCTAAAATGAAGGTTGACTGGACTAGATAACCAAGTTGTAAGAAACAATTCTGTACAGAAATGTTGTCTATCACAATGCCACAATACGACCTTTATTAACAAGGAAGGCCAGAGAAATGGCACAAAAACATTGACAGTTTTTTGATAATATGTTGTACAATTAGGAAGCACATTTTAAAATTAAAGTCAGAAGAAAGCAAAGCAAGAGTTACTTCTGATAAAAACAAAAACTAAGAATGGCCATTTGGTAGATCCTAATTAATGTAACCATTTAAACAAGTCTGTCAATTTGATTCTTTGTGTTCTTCATATTATTGAGAATACCTTTTTCCATTATCAGAGATATTAGGAACTAATAATGGTTAAATTCTTCAATATGGAACACACAATAATAGTTCAGCAATTATGTTTCTTAAGAGAAATGTAATTCCCATTATCATTGTTTTTTTTAAGCCCCTTATTTATACAATGCACCATTTCAAATAGTCTTCCTGTTTCCCAGATATTACTCACTTTTTTAAATCACTGCACATGACATTCTGCTGGTGTCTGCCTTAATAGAAATGATATAACTTTATCTTCATTCTACAATATTACTTTTGTTTAAAAAGTTGTGCTCTCTCAGTAAAAAAGCACTTAAATTACTATGTACTGTATTGTAGAAATTCTCAAATTCCACTTGGAAAAGTCATTCGCCAACAGAAATCAAAGGCAGCTTTCCATTTTAGGACTTTCAGAATTATCAGGATACTGCTTTATCAACACATGTACTTATATTCATTTCTTCTATTGAATATCTCCCTCTACGAAACGTGTTATTCAATTACATGGTTCCACAGCACATTGGAGGTCGGGTATTCATAGCAAAGATGTATTATGATGTTCTTTTATTATTTCTAAGGGGTGAGAAAAATAATACATTATATTACAGAGCTTCCATCATAGTCAATGTTTTCATTCAATTTAAAAACAGACAATTGAATCTAGAAATACACAAAGTTGATAAAAAAAACCTTTCCATGTGGAGTAATTAGAGAATGCCCTTCATTTTAACATCATTAAATGGTGAACAAACACCAAAATAACAACAAAAAATGGAGTTGCATTAAATAGGGCATATCACTTTCAAATAACCTTTAGCCAGTGTCTGAGTTGCTAGAACACTAATTTTATTTGAGATGTCACTAGCCTGTAAATATCATTAGCTTTTTGCCCACTAACAATTTAATATAAATTAAAAAGAAAAACATAAAATGTTGGAGATTTTTAACAAAGGTAAATTTTTTCTTAGTGCCATAAATTAGTAAAAAGAAGAAACAGGAATCAGTTGTCTTGGGGGAAAACAAAGTATGCAATCCTGCAAAAGGTAAAATAACACATTTAACATTTTAACCCAAATATTACAATGATAGAAAATAATGTATCTATGGTAATTCTCCCAACAGTCCTTACTATCAGCTACTTATCACTGTTTCTCACCTTGAAATGCTTAATTCTTATAGAATGAATTTCCCTAACTCCAAATTATTTTTTTTAATAATTTTAATTTTTCCAATTATAGTTGAGAAACAACATTATGTTTCAGATGTATAACATAATGATTAAACATTTATATAACCTACTAAGTGATCACCCCAATAAGTCTAGTAACCATCTGACACCATACACAGTTTTACAATATTATTGACTATGTTCCCTGTGACTATTTTAGTAACTGCCCATTTTTAATTCTTAGTCTTGTCATCTTTTTTACCCAACCCGCCCACACCCACCCTCCCATCTAACAACCATCAATTTGTTGTATCTATGGGAATATTTTTTTAAATTCCACATATAAGTGAAATCATATGGTATTTGCCTTTCTCTGACTTACTTTACTTACCATAATACTCCTAGGTTCATTGCTAAAATGTCCAAGCTACCCAAAGCTATCTACAGATTCAATATGATCCCTACCAAAATACCAAAGGCATTTTTCACATATCTAGAACAAATAATTCTACAATTTATATGGAACCACAGAAGACCCCAAATAATCAAGGCAATCTTGGGAAAGAAGAACAAATCTGGAGGAATTACACTACACGATACATAACTATACCATAAAGCTATAGTAATCAAACCACCATGGTATTGGCATAAAAAGATACATAATCAATGAAATGGAATACAGCCCAGAAATAAACCCACACCTATATGTTCAATTAATCTATAACAGAGTAGACAAGAATGTACAATGGGGTAAAGACAGTCTCTTAATAAATGGTGCTGGGAAAACTGCACTGATACATACACACAATGACACTACACTACTTTCACAAGATACAAAAATAAACTCAAACGGATTGAAGACTTAAATGTTATACTCAAAATCATAAAACTAATAGAAGAAAATATAGGTAGTAAACTCTTTGACATCACTCTTGACAATGTTTTTCGATGTGTCTCTTCAGGAGAGGGATACAAAAGAATAAACAAATGGGACTACATGAAAGTAAAACATTTGTTGGAACAATGAAGGAAACCATCAACAAAAGAAAAGAATGAAGGAAGACAGTCATCAATGATACATCTGATAACAAGTTAAGATCCAAAAAATACCACAAACTCATACTACTTAACACCAAAAAAAAAAAAAAAAAAAAAAATCTGATTGGAAAATGGGCAGAAGAACTGAAAAGATACTTTTCCAAAGGTGACGTACAGATGCCCAATAGACATGTGAAGAGATGCTCAAAGTCACTAATCATCAAAGAACACACATTAAAACCACAATGAGATACCACTTTATATCTGTCAGAATGGCCATCATTAACAAATTCACAAATGACATGGGGTAACAAGTAAGTAGAGGAAAGGGAACCCACAGGCACTACTGCTGGGAATGAGGACTACTGCAGCCACTGTGGAAAACAATATGGAAGGTCCACAAAAATTTAAATGGATGTTCTTCGTGACCCAATAATTCCACTTCTGGTTATTATCTGAAAAAAACCAAAACACCTTCAAATTATGTATTTTAATCTACCTAATGCTCTGATAGGTTTTATCACAATACAGTCTCAATTACTGCCATCATTTGGGATAGGGTATTCCATGTAGAAGCAAAATATTTTCAATAAGTTATATATGTGTGCATTTCTATATTTAAGCTTCATTAGATATTTTTCAACAGGTTGATTTCTTTTTCCTTTTTTAAAGAGAGGGAGAGACACCTCAAATGTGTTGCTATTTCTCTCTCGCCCCAACTAGGGACCTGGTCCACAACCCAGGCATATGCCCTGACTGGGAATCGAACCACTGACCCTTTGGTTCATAGGCTGATGCTCATTCCACTGAGCCACACCAACCAGGGCCAGAATAAATTTTTGAACAGAATAAAACATGATGGTGAAATCATTTTCTGATAACCAGGACTTACAAGGTCTGTCCCAAAAGTATGGAGCCACTGTCAATTTAATTAAAACAATTTGCACAGCTGATACATATTTATACCCTATTTTCATAAATTAATTTATTTATTTGGCTTTATATCTGATGGAAGGTCCCGTCAGGCATCTTTTCTTGTGAAAAAAAAAAATTCTCTTCCTTTTTATGCCTAGATTTCACTCTGCTACTTTTTATAGTGTCTGTACTCATCTACTTTGTATAGTTCTCCATTTCCCTGTCAGTCAGTTAGTCACTTATTTTTTTTTCCAGGATCTGTCAGTGGGTCGGGGGTTTGTCTAAGTTTATATAGGACAGCATAGTTGCCAGAGAAGCATTTTAGAATTGGGTGTAAAGTCAAAGAAAATCAGCTCTGAGTGAAAGTGCCAGAGGGTTTCATAAAACAACATGCAGGAGAACTGGTTAGGGACCAGATCATGAAGAAATTTGTGGGGCTTATCCCAGTTGCAACTCTGAAAATCTATTTATCTCTCGATGGACAAACTATGAAGGGAAGTTATATACAGACTGTTCCTTGAAAAGATCAGAAAAAGAGGGAAGAAAAATGATAAAGTCTCTTTACTTAATTTATCAAGCCATGTTCATGCCCTGAATTTATGTCCTTGTATCCATCAAGAAACACTGTGATACTTGAAAAAAAAACTGTCTAGAGGCTTGAAAGCTTAAAGGGTTTCCTTTTTTGTTAGATGAGTCCTGGTGGTACCCAAGTCTCCCTCATGTTCCCTATGTTACCAAAGCCAAAGGACAATTTCTGGACCCCTCCATAACATCTAAGAGCCTCTCTCCTCCCAATATCTACTCATTTGGTCTCTAGAAGACAATCCTCCCCAGATTTTGCTCATACTATATAGTTTTCCTTTCTCTTTTTCCCTCTATCTTCCCCAGCTATACTCATCCTCTCTTAATAGAGGGTCTCTAGATGTTAGCTTCTGAACCCAGGGTCTTTGTTAATTCTCCCTTGAAGTAATATTTTCTCTTCCTATGGTTCTGTTACCATTTATATGCAAGTGACTCTCAAGAGATTAACTTCAGCTCCTAGCTCCCTTCACAGATCTGGACCCATATATCCAATTGCTTGTTTAGCATTTCCAGTACATTATTTAACTGGCAGGGTAACTCCAGTAGTCCCAACCCCAGCTCCTGATTCTGTTATCTCAATAAATACTACCATCACTCAAAGAGGTGCTCATAATAGAAACCAGAGAGTTATCCTTGACATTCCCTCATCCCTGTCCTTTCCATCTGATGAAGTAATTTACTTATTCTGACCTATTTTACCGTTCTGAGTATTTTCGGAATCCATCCAGTTCTCTCCCGTTTCACAGCCACCTCCATCATTCTTTCTCACCATGATCACCTGCATTCACCTTGACAAACAGAGAGCTCACCAAACAACCACCACCCACACCAAGGCCAGCTAGCCTCCTTGTCCTTCTGGCCCCATCTCCCGCAGTTGTCCCAATACACTTCCCGACTCCAGCTACAGTGGTCTTCTCCCAGGAAGAATCTCAATGGGTATTTCAGAATGAATGTCTAAAGGAAGGGAGGGACAGAGAAAGGGAAGAAGGGAGGAAGGAAAGAAGGAGGGATGAGTGAATTACAGGGAAGGAGCAAAGGAGAGTGGGAAAGTGGAAGGGAGGGAGGAAGGGATACAGCAGGCTTACGATAAATTAAAAAGAAAATCTGCTCTAGAATCAGGAAAGCTGGGTTTGAGTCCTAGCTCACTATAAACTTTAAATTGGACATAATGTCTCTCCCACAGGGGATACAATAAGGGTTAAGTAAGGTAACGTGTGTGAAATTCCTCTGTACCCTATAAACTATTACATAAATAGAATATGGAAGTTTGAAACATATAAAATACCCCAAGGGTCTATTATACAGATAATGCAATTTAGGTAGTAAAAGGAAGTGTGTGTTCAATGGTTCTCAGTATTTGTTCTTCCTCTTTACTGTTCAGTAGTCATAACTATATGAAATTCATCATATCCATGTAAAATAGGTTACAACATTCTCCTACCAATGCCACTCATTACTCTGGTTTCCAATGAAAATTTTTTACAAAGCTCAGCTACTAACCTCTCCCCATCCAAAATTCTCAATTTGTGGCTTTCCTGAAAGCAAAGCATTTTAATTCTCTTAATAGGTATACTCACTTTCCTAAAAAATAATTTTGAACAAAAGTATTTTTAAGACTAACGTAAACAGAATAATACCTATAAGAAACAAGTTCCCAAATGTTAAAAATTCAACAAATAAAAGTTTTAAATATTAAGCTATTTCTGATTACTTAGGGAATATCATTTTCTACTTCTGAGCCATCATTTCCTTGTCCCTTTATTACATAAAACAAGAAGCAACTGCAAAGAGAAATATACAGAATAGATCTGCTTTCTAGGTTAGAAAGCTATTTAGCACACATAATGTTATGCCAAGAACATAGAATCATACTTTATCATACTTATGTAAAACAGCTTTAAAGAATGCATATGTATGTCTAGATAGAAAATGTCTTATATTTGCATATCTCATGTTTAGTGTTTATTGGATAAAATTATAGCCACAGTAAACTACCGATGATCTATAACCAAAACACTCTAGGAGCTTCAGTAAAAGCAGCCAGGATTTAATATTTGTTTGCTGTATTTTTCCACAAGCAAAGTTGTCTGAAAGCTATGTCAATAATAATAAAAATGACTAATTCTGATTAGGAACATTCAGGCAGCATTATATCCATGTGTGTCAAAAGCCAAGCAGGCATTCATTTCAGCTTCTTTTTGCTGCCTTCCTATTGCTGTCATATCTACCTGAAAAGCTCAGAGCTCAAATTCCTCCAAAGAACTGCCAGTTTCAGTTAAGCCAAGAAAAGAAAAAGTCAATTATGAATTTCATTACTTCCACAATTCTCCTCAAGTGGAACCTAAGGGGAAAAAAAATCAAATTAAAGAAAAAGAAAAAAGAAAGAAAACCTCACAACATTGAGTGGATCTTGATAAAACCAATCTTACCATAAAAGTTCTCCTGAAATTAGATACAGAGTTTTGAAATTATTCCAAGGTAAAACAACTTCTTACTGTCTTACCTTCTCCTTTGTTTAGTCTGATTCTAATGTTATTGTAATTATTGGATTAGTGATTCATTTTAAAAGCCAACTTTATAGACTTGAAATAGCTTTGTGAAAACATCTCATATTTCAGCACGTGAAAACAAATGTTCATGGTTTTGCCAATTCACTAGAAGCTCTTAAATTCAGCAATGTCCTTTCCTTTCTCTCTGCCATTGAGGCAGCTTTGAAGTAAAAAACAAACAAACAAAAAATACAACAACAACAACAAAAAACCCTTCATAAATTTTGAAAACAGAGTGATTATCCCAAGGCTCTGAACTTGAGTGAGAAAATGTGCTCACCTCAGGAACACAGCTGCACAAAACTAAAGATGTGTGGGCATCTGCCAGGCAGAAATGGGTGTCAGAGCCCTTTGATGGAAATCCAGGGTCTCGGAAAGGTACCCAAGCAAAACACAACAAACAGTGAAAGGTAATTGCCAGAGGCAAGGTTGTCTTTATAATGGATTGCATCTGCATGGTTTACTGTCCAGTGTTAATTAACCACAGACAGGCTGGAAATGCTTCGTGATTTCACTGAGGTGCATCTCCCAAGCAGCACTTATGACCACAGGTGGGCATTACCTGCTTGTGCCACTGTCCCCACTGGAAGGGCAGAGTAAATCCCACACATTTCAACCACATTCAATGCCATAATTAAAGAGGTGCCTGAAGAGCTGAAATGGCAGTTCTTAAGGGATCAAGCAGGAAAGCACTGAGTTTTACTGTTAGAAAGGGGTCAGCTTTAATCAATTAATGATTTAATTACCTAGACTAATTAAGGTAATGAGCAACAGCAAGCCTACAATCAATTAGCTTTATCCAAACCTCCTACTTTGAGAAGAGGGCCTAAAGGACGACATACTTTTCTAGGTGTCTGCAGTAAAATGTGTGGTATATTAGAACAAATTAAGGGGATGGAATCCTACACCACTTATAGCAAGAACACAAAGTTACCTGAATGATTCTTTGGTGAAGGAGGTTTGTGGAAAAGTATTACCTGGATAGGTAGTAGATATTTTAACATTCCAGCAGAATGGAAGATCTATCTATCTATCTATCTATCTATCTATTTATTAGAGCTGAAGTTTTTAAAAAGGATTAATTGTCTCAAAAGCAAGCAATGGGCCAAACACAAAATCATGTCCCTTGGTCATTCTGCTTCTGTAACTTAAGTCATTTCAAAATACGCCCATTAAGAACAGAAAGCCCTTCAAAATCTATCAGACAAGACGGTAGCAGTGTGCCTTGATTATACTGTTCTTGGGGCAAGGTGTTCCTTAAATTACTTAGTATAGACTTCATTAGAATGAAGGGCAAACAAGAAGCAAGGAATCAAACAAGAGTAATCAAAGTTCTAGCCATTCTGTCCACCCTCTAATTCTACTTTAGAATTTAGGTTTACTGCCTGATTCCCTCATCAAACTGGGTGTTCTTCAGGGAGAGAAAGGGCCTCATTCTATTTTGTTTAATCATGGGCCCTATAGTCCCTATTATACTATGATCGACTATTATTATTTAGAATGAATAGTCTTTAAAATTTTTTCCTTAAGCAAAAACCAACAGGGCAAACCGGTGTCATAATCTGTCCCACCCACCACATCCCTCAGTTTACCTACGCTGGTTGTACACTCCTCTCAGAACAAGAGCAAGTCGTTATTATATAGGCTTCCTATACAGCACCTGCAGGGACGCATTGTGCTTCCAGAGGGCGCTCTAACATACCCATGCATGAAAGGTGTTTACACTTTATATCTTACAGACTAAGCCTGCTCCGCACCAAGCATGAGAACTGATTATTTTCAAAAAGCTTCTGAGGAACCTCTGAAATGAAGAGTCGATCTCCACTCAACATATGGATACGCTGTATGACATTTATGTCTGTTCTTTAATAAGCCAAGCAAATAATGAGACCCTACCAAGTATCAGGTAATGTGCAAATGCACCGGAACATGGAAGAAAGCATCTAGACCGTAATGGGAGGGCATGTCTATATAACCAATACGGAAATCAAAACAGAAAAAACAAATGTGACTACAGTTATAACATAAGTAAAATGCGCTAAGGGCTCCCAGGACAGCATTCCTTTAAATTCAATGAAGACAGGAGAAATAGCCCTCATGTGTATGGCTCAGTTGGTTAAGAATTATACACAAGGTGAAAGATGACCAATTCGATTCTTTGATTCCTGGTCAGGATGCATGCCTGGGTTGTGGGTTTGGTCCCCTGTCCAGGCACAATCAGAACTCACATGACAGTGAGAACTGTTTAAAAAACTTCATTTCCTGGAACTTTATATGTGAAAGACCTTATAACAGTGGATCACAGAATTATTCTCAGGATCTCCATCAGGTGACTAATATTAGATTTAGGATTAAGAAATAAAAAGTCATCTTGGTAAACATTTTGTTCATCGAAGAATATAGCTTTCAAATAATATTTCTACTTGGTTAAAGAAAAAAACATTTAAAGCTATGTGTTCTTATACTTGATGTGAAAATATATTTTAATGTAAAATATTTAAATGGCTTAATCATGCTATTGATGTCATGTCACACTTTAATTCAACATAATTGATTAAAGAGTTGTTAAATACCATTATAAAACACTGTAAAAACTCACTACACACACACACACACACACACACACACATATATATATATATATATATATATATATATAAAAATGTGTATTTCATCAGCAATATAAAATAATTGTCTTGGTAATTAAGGAAGCTCATTTAGTAGTAGTGCTAGTTTATTCAAACATGTAATTCCATGTTTTACTATATAACTAACAAGTGCTCCTTTTAATCAAATATATAATTATTCAACTATTCCTGAGGAATATAACTGGCATATTAGAAATTTATTTCTATCATGACTACTTCAACCTCAGTAAGTGCACCTTTGAAAAGCTCTGATTTAATTAGCATTAAACTCTTCCCTTGAAATAAAATTAAATCCTTAAGAGAAACAACTAATTTGTAGCATAATCTTATATTACTTAAGTATAATTATTAAACCTCGCCAAGTCAAAATAATAAAGAAAACCCTAGAGAGCTGATTTACCAAAAATACACTGATCACATGTTTCCCAGCATTAATTCTCAGCCCTGATTACACAAGAGGACCACCTGGGGAGCTTTTATAAAACTATTAGCCTGGGCCCCATCCACAAAATGCTGATTCAATTCTTTGGGAGTAGGGCCCAGACATCTGTGTTTCTTGTGATTTTTGAAAGTCCACAGAACCACTGCACCAGAGACTGATTAAAATTTATGTTTCCCTAGCCCATAAATGTTTATAGCAGCTTTATTTCATAATTGCTAAATATTTGAAACAACCCAGATGTGCTTCAACCAGTTAATGGATAAACAAACTGTGTACACATATATACAATGCAAAAATCTACTGATTCATGTAACAATATAGAAGAATTTTACTTAAAAAAAAAAAAGTTGGACCCAAAAGGCTACATACTGGAGTAGTATGAAAAATTTCAGGGGTGTAGGAAATGCTATCTATTGTAATAGTTGATATTTAACTCTATGCATTTGTCAAAACCCAAAGAACTGTATACCACAAAGAATGGATTACTGTATACTAATTTTGTAAATCAACCAGAAATTGACCTGGTGGGCAGGGGCTGAGGGGTGGGGGAAAGAGATGGAATGCAGACTGTGACAAATCGGTCTAACTGCCTTACAAACATATCACATAACCAGACTATGGAGACAGGGAAAGGTAATTTTAGAAAATAATGTTTTGACTAAATATTGTAAGTCAAGATACAGCCTATAGTAACAGCACTTTCTTATTCTGAATGAAAAAGAAGTCATTAACAAAGCATTGTCATTTCTATAACAAATATTTTATCAGTTAAATTGTGTGACCATTTCATAATAAAGAAGATATCCTTAAACTTTGAAAGGTTTTGTAAAAATGTACTGATGTTATTTTAACCACAGTTTGTCTTTTTTTTTTTTTTTTTTTTTCTTTTCCCGTTTTCTTTTTGTGGGGGGTGGGGGTGGGTGAAGAATACTGGGCAGTATGGGAAGGATAGGCTTTCTGAAAGTGCACAAGTGGACAGAGACTGCTTCATGGATCCAGGAAAATGAACATATGCAAACCCAAAAGCCAAGTTAGTTGTAAATGCAGCACAAAGGTAATCCCAGAGGGAACAATCACTTTATTCAATCAGATTGCTGCTCTCCCAGCTGACATGTACCTTATCCTACTATATTAGGTCTTCCATGGCCATAAAATTTCAATATATAAAAACATTATTGATCCTTTAGTATCAGAAGAATCTCAGAATACATCAATGCATTCTTAGAAACCTACGTGCGTGTCCTTGTTTTCTCTCTAAAACAGGATTGGAGAGGATTAAAAATTAAAGACTTAAACCCTAACAACTGTCCCTGTACAATAGTCCAGGCCCACAGTTCCAAACTCATACAAACATCTGATGTAAACTCTGGTGTCTAGCTTGTTTTGAAACTCAGTCCCCATCTTGTGCACTGCCACATCATGGAAGAACTGTGGGGAAAATTACTAAGAACCCACCTGTGAAGTCCATAATGACTCAGTTATAGCCTTTGTATCCATTAATCTAACAAAATGCTACAGGCCAGCATATCCTCATGAATTTACTACTGGCCATAATGATGAATGCTGGGCCCTATGTTCACGGCCTAAAAAAATACGAGTAGATCAGATAGGAATTGAGCCAAAAATGTAAAAAGATGGTCTACAAAATCCACTTTTTCTTTTTCATTCTTTTTTTTTTTACCCATGGAAAAAGTATCACTTTATTAGAGGGTTATTGTGCCTGAATTATCACCACCATGAAAAGCAATGATACATTTTGCATTTTGTAATCAGACTAATTGTAATAAGACCCAAATATAACCAAATACAATAGCCTTCACCTTTCCCCTTTAATATGGGAGAAGGTGAAGGTTATTATTCACCTTCTCCCCTATTCCTTCACTTCTGTCCTTTCCAGATATAAGTCATGCTCTCCTGGCCTCTGGGCCTTGGCTCAAGCTATTTTGGGGGCTCATAGAGAAAACATCCCAACATCACTAGTAAATTATATATTCCTTAGACAGCAGCTCACTGTTGCTTCTAGGAAACCTGACCTCCCAACTAGGTCACTTCTCCCCATTATAGGCTGTGTACCAGGTGCTCCCCTTTTAAGCCTTTTCATTTGTTCCATGCATTCTTCTGGCTATTCCTAGAATGCATTAGGCAAGCTCCCACCATATGGTCTTTGAATTGGCTGTTCTCACTGCCTAGAATGCTTGCCCCATGATTAACTTCCCACCTCTTTCAAATCTGCTTAAATTAGAGCTTCTAAAGCAAGTCTACCTTGACCTTGCTGACCAAATTTCAGATTGAATCTCAATCAACCCCTACACACGTGGCCCCAGTTCCCCTACTCTGGTCTTGTACCCCAAAAACACTATCACTTTTGAGCACATCATATGCCATCTACAATTTGTTTTGTTTATTGTGTTTAGTATTCTATTCCATAATTTTGTTGTTATGTTGTTGTTATGATGCAACATTTTCCTTTTGTTTTGTTTTGTTCTGTTTTATGATGTATTCCAAAAGCTCAGAATAGGAAGAACATCTCTGGAATAAGTGAATTTCTTAAGATTCATATATGCAAAACATTTAGGAAGAAAAAAGGGAGGGTACCCGGACTTCAAGGACCTGAACATCTGAATTAGAATATGAGAGCCAAAGGCCACTGAAGAAAAGAGTCTTGTGTACATTTAAGACAAAGAATAAAAGGCACTGGGAACTAATCACAGAAAAAAAAACAGCAAATCCTGCATCTAACCTTCCCAGGTACCTCAGACACCTTTCCACAGTTAACCCTTAAGAAACAATGCAGGATAAGGTCCATAGTCCCATTTTATAGATAAGCAATCTGAGGTTAGATTGTAAAGTAAGGGCATATGCCCTGCAGTCTTCATCTTGTTCACTCATAGCCCAGCACCCAGCAAAATGCTGGCAAATAGTAGGTGCAGAATATATCACCTACATTAAAATACATATGTTCTGAGAGGTTAATAAACTTACCCAAGACCATCCCTCTCGTAAATAGCAAAAGGCAGAATTTGAACCCATATCCTTTTATTTAAAAGCCAATACACTTTCTACCACACTACAGTTCTGAATAAACTAATAAGACATATATGGAGCTACAAAAACATGCCACGTATCACGTTCAACCACGTATCACAGTAACTTTTCAGGACATCTCCATACAACAGAGGAAAACATATACATTGATATTTGTGATGAGTATCATCTCAATAATGAAGCAACAACTATGCTTCATTTGCTCAACTTAGTATTAAGAATTGAAAGGTACGTTCTAGAGAACATTCCATCAAATGGAGAAAGCAAAAAGTTTTAGCACCAAATCTTTATAGTCTTCATACATTTAGGAAGTCACTTTCACAGAACTATTTTATAATCCAGACAGGACCTAGGAGTAAAACCCAGTGAGTTCACCTAGCTGCTCACTCAGGTGGTGCCCTTCTGAGCACCGGCCTTTGAAATGCTAATTCATTGGCTGAACAACTGTTCAGCTGGTCTTTAGTCTTAAACATTCTGAGGCTTCACTCTGGGTAGTCCGAGCAGCCTGGAGGGAAAAAGTCAACAACCAAGTTGACTTTATTCCAAAAAAGGAAGGAAACCAACCATCAGGAGAGAGAGGGAGCCTCCCGCTCTGGCTTCAGGCTATGAGGGGCAACCTGAGGGCCTTGAACCTGGCATTGTTGGCATTTACAAAACTGGGAAGACAAGGATTTAAGTGAATGATTTATCATCCCAAATTCACATTCACCAGATGTATAATAATTGCAGTTAACGTAATTTAAATGTGTCCTTCTACTTTGTATTTTAGTATGAGAGATAGCAAGCAGGTAATGAAATCCATTCTCTAATTCACTTTCCTTGCACAGAATCAGCCCAAAAGTTGGCTGCTGGTGCTTTGTCCAAATTTCTGCTATTATAAAACCACTGAAAGGGCTGGAAACAGCAGGGATTGAGAAATTTTAATTCATTTCAATTCTACAAATTTCTATTGTGGTCCTACGTGGAGAATGAAAACACGTGGTCCCAAACAGACCCATGCCAAAGATGTTTCTCCTTTGTCCTCAGTACTGCTACTGTTCAACAATTTTTATTAGTAATTCAAGCCAATTTGTGAAATTTCAGGATATTTCCGATATAAATTTGGATTTCAAGGTTCTTGAGGAAATCCAGAAGACCCTTGGTGATGCATTTCCAAATGGCAAAATAAGGCAGGGTGGTTGCTACCCTCATGAGATCCAGCACAAGCTATTGTAAGAGATGACCTGGCCTGCTTCAATAATGAATTTTACTTGACTGGTCACTGTGGGCATTGATTTCACTACCACTGCCTGTAGTGAAGGCCCAGTATTCAGAGATGGGGAAGGAGGCAGGATCTCAGGTGATTAAAGATACTTTCCCCAGGCATGGGAAATGAGAATGTTAGCCAACTACTTAAAGTAACGAATGGCGTCTACGGAAACTGTTAGGAGAGAGATAAAAACCATAATAAAGTGCATTAGGTACATTGGCAGAGGAAAAACGGGGTGAAAGACAAATATGCAAAGAAGCGTGCGTGCCTCTCAAGCTCTGCCTTCTGTGACCCATCCAGTATCTACCAACTCAATACACCACAAAATCCTGCAAGCCTGTAATCCTTTGAAATACAGTTTGTTATCTGGCACCTCTCTACCCTAGAAACACAACCGCAATCCAGACACTCATGATCCTTACCCTGCTTGAGTTGACAGCAGGTTCCCACTCTTGAATTCACCCTCAAACAGCTGTCAGTGGTCCACTGAAAATGTAAGCTAGACCACATCACTTCCCAGTTCAAAAGTTTTCATTGCTCCCCTTGTACACTGCTAAGATTAGGCTGTGCTTGAGAATGAAATAAGTAAGGAAGCTTTAAAAAATTACCCAGGCTTAGTCCTCACCTTCATATATTTTGATTTAATTGGTCACTATGGGGCCTAGATAGCTACAGTTTTTCCCCAAGTGATCCCTAAGTATCATCAAGATGAGAATCACTGATCTACCAGGCAGCCCCAAGTTCCTTAGCTTTGCCTTAATGCCTTCTAGTCCTGTTCTGTCTCCACCCTCCCTGTTAAAATTCCAACAAGCTGGAGAACCAAGATTTTGGAAGAGTAAATGGAGCTACACCAATCTCCTCCCAACACCAAACTGGAATTACAACTTTACTGGGGAGAAATCATCAGGAATAACCAACAGAACACCAACTGGAGAGAAGCCTTACTACCAGGGACAGGACAGAAGAGCCCATTCATCACTACGTGACCCATAGGAACTTCAAAGATGCGAGAGGCTAGAGGGGCTCCCACAGGTGTCAACTGAAGGGACAGAGAAACATCTCAGCAGCTGAGGCTCCACCTGAGCAGGGTGGGATCTAAACCCAACTGGGCTTCCCAGCCTACAGCAACAAAGCTGAGAGTAAAACATCACCCAGCTGTGAAAATCAAAAAGCCACCAGGTTTAGCTAGCTTGACAAAGAGACTGAATTCTTAAAGGGATCATGCACAAAAATACAGTGGCACACACCTACCCTGGGCTCCAGTAGAGAGAGGGCACAGTGGACTAGAGACACTTAAGGTGGGTTTGGGTCAGTGGCTTAAGGGGGAGAGTTGAGGGAACAGCCCGCGAGTCCAGTGCTGACCCATCCCCCATACAGCCAGCAGACCACCCTTCTCCAAAGGGTGGGAGCCTGAGAGGAAGCCACAGCCCCACCCATAGGAATTAATCCACCCCATCCAGCAGTGCCTAAACCTGAACTCAGATCACAGGTTGACTGGATTAACAACTGAATTCATCCGCCCCGCCCAGAAGTGCCTAAAACTGCCCGCTGGTTGCAGACTAATTGGCTTAACAACTAAAGGAGACAAAGACAGTGGATCTCGGGCAGTCTCCAACTGCCTGGCTAGGCCCAGACTGGCACATGATCTGACATCACCAAGCATGGAGCCAGGAAGTAAAAAAAGTGCACCTCTACACCACAGAAGGTCACACCACTAAGTAAGTCAAAGCAGACCAATCCAAGAAGCAGAAACAAACAAGAGTCACCTAAAATGGGGAGACAGATATAAACCCTCAGCAAATGGAAAGGAGGAATCCCCAGGAAGAGTGCTAAATGAAATAGAGGTAAGCACGCTATCAGACATGGAATTCAAAATAATGATGATAGAGAAACTTAATGAGCTCAGCGAGTTCAAAGAAAACAACAAACAACTCCAGAGGAACTACAAAGAACTCCAGGAAAGCTATAAGGAACTTACTGAGAACTACACAAGCATTGAAAAGGGCATAGAAACTATCAATAAGAGCCAGGAGGAAATAAAGAATATAATATCTGAATTGAAGAACACAAAATAATCAAAAGCAGGCTAGAGAAAACAGAGGACTGGATCATCGAGCTGGAGGTCAATGTAGAAAAAAATTCCCAGGGAGTGCAACAAAATGAAAAAAGGACTGAAAAAGAACGAAGAGGTTTTAAGAGAGCTGCAGGGCAACATGAAATGTAATAACATCCATATCATAGGGATACCAGAAGAAGAAGAGAAGGACCAAGGGATGAAAACCTCTTTGAAAAAGTAATGACAGAAAACTTCTCTAACTTGAGGAAAGAAAATGTCATGCAAACTCAGGAAGCACAGAGGGTCCCAAGGAAGATGAACCCAAACAGGCCCATTCCAAGACACATCATCATTAAAATGGCAAAGTTCAAAGAAAAGGAAAGAATCCTAAAAGCAGCAAGAGAGAAACAGTTCATAACATACATGGGGGCTCCCATAAGGTTATCAGCTGATTTCTCAACAAGGAACACAACAAGCCAGAAGGGAATGGCAAAAAATATTTCAAGCAATGAAAAACAAAGGCCTGCAACCAAGAATACTCTACCCAGCAACGCTCTCGTTCAAAATGGAAGGTGAAATAAGGAGCTTTCCAGACAAAAGAAATCTAAAAGAATATATATCCACCAAACCAGCATTGCAAGAGATGCTGAAGAGTCTGCTTTTAAGAAGATGAAGAAACAGAGAGACAGAGAGGAACACAGGTATAAAGGTAAATGGATTAAGTGCACCAATCAAAAGACTTCGGGCAGCTGAATGGATAAGAACCAACTTTAACTTATGAATGCTTTGAAGTGATCTTGTTATAACTAGATTTACTGAATAAGGTACAATTTTGTATATTACTTGTATCTGAATTGCTGCAGGTTAAGTTTTCTTAGATTGGAATCATTTCACAATATGGGAAAATCAGGTTACTTGCAGTAACTCAGAAAAATTGAATGCAGTTAAGGAAGAAGAAAATGTGGAAGTATATTACATAGAAGACATGTATCTTTCTTATTCACTGATACAAAATATGTGCTTTTTTGTGGGTGTGTAATATACAGATTTTCTTAGCAATTTATGTTTTAAATAGCAACCAACTGGTCATGGGTGTGTTGTGAAATTGGTCAATCTTTAGGTTAGAAAACATGCTGAGAATGAAGACCAATTTGGATGTAAGTTGCAAACTACTAAACTATATGATTCATGTACATAGACAATACATATTCTCATATTAGCATGTAAATTAGATGAGATTCCTTTCAACTAAATCGTGGAAATACAAATTTCCAGTTATGAAGGCCCCCAAACTGGGGATGCTTGGAAAAAGGAATGAATGCTATAGTAAACTTTATTATTGAAATGTGAACATACCTAATCTCTACCTCAACAGACTCTTAAATAGTTCAGGGGTTAGTTTAGAACCACATAGGAAGTCAGCCACAAGTTTAAAAAATAGCTAGAATACTATTCTACAAAATTATTTAAATCCTAGGGATTTTTATTTTTTACATCAACTTAGTAGACATAATAATTTCTACTTTGGTGACCAGCTAAGCACTGCAAGTACCATTATTTCTGAAGGCTTCAACTTGTAAAACACATGTAGAGGAAAAACAGGGGGTATTGAAAGAGTAAGACCTGTGCACAGCCTAAATAAATAAATAAATAAATAAATAAATAAATAAATAACACTACTATTTAAGATGGAAAACTCCAAAAAGAATAAGTTGTAATTACACTAGCTTAAAATAAATTTGAGTTGTATTATTAAAGTGGGGAGGATCTGACTCAAAAACCAAATCCATTTTTTTCTTTTAAGATTTTATTCATTATTTCCAGAGAGAGAGTAAGGGAGAGAGGCAGAGAGGGAAACATCAATTTACGGTTGCCTTTCACCTGCCTCCAGCTACAGACCTGGCTGGAGACCTGGCTTGCAACCTGGTTATGTGCCCTGGCTGGGGAATCAAACCAGCAACCTTTGGGTTCACAGGTCGGCGCCTTATCCATTGTGCTACCAGCCAGGGCTCCAAATTAATTTTTTACTATGGGTTTGGCACTATCTCTAGAACAACAAAACTGAGTTCTGCAATACACCATTTCTACGATATATTTCACAAAAATAGCATTCCAGAGTAAAATAAGTATTAAAGAAGAAAAAATCTGCTTAATTTTGCTACAACATATCTAAAACACTATCATTTAACATGTAATAATTATGTAAGCTAATTATTAAAAATTTTAAATTTTTTGTATTAACTCTTCAAAATCCAGTATGTACTTAAAATATGTGTAAAAATATGTATAGGTGTAAATGTATTTTTGCATGTGTTTGGTAATACTGCAATTCATATTACTTAAAAGAGTAATTCTTTAAACAAATGAATTAATGAAGGCATTTTGGAATAATGAAAAGAAAACTTTGTATTAATATCATTTGAGAAGCTGACAGAAGGTGGTAATTAAATGGTGAATTGTCTGGATGTGAAAGGAAAAGAGAAAAAACACACATTGGTGGTTACAGAATAGACAGGGAGATGTTAAGAAGAACAAAGGAAATAGAGAAGCCAAAGAACTTACATGCATGACTCATGGACATGAACTAAGGGGGACATTGCTGGAGGAAATGGGGTACTGGGTGGAAGGCGGCAAAGGGAGGAAAACTGGAACAACTGTAATAGCAAAATAAATAAAATATATTAATAAAAAAAAAAAAAAGGGAAAAAATTCCAACAAGCTGCTACAGGCAACACCTTGTACAAGCTGTCTACCATTACATGCACTTGCCTGTATGCAGTGATGGCTTATCACCTCCCCACCACCCCCAGAGCAGTGATGGAGCTCTGTCTTCTTACCTCCAAGTGCCTGTGACAAAGGGGTAGCTAAGTAGAGAGTGGCCAAAGACCTTCAAAAAGATGGAGCTGGAAGAGCAGGTAAAACATGGAATGGTAAAGTTGGACAGTCAGAAAGAGAGAAGGATGAGACAGGCCAAGCTGGAAGAAGAAAAAGCACTTTTTGAACTAAATAGACTGTTGGTGAGTGTTAGTAATTTGGGAAAGCTACTTGTAAGCCATCAAGTGGATCCCAGCGGCCTGAAGAAATACACCAAGGGAAAGTGAGCCAATTCACGCCCTGCCCGATAGCGGTGTCAGATCCATTTGTTAAACTGTGTACTCTCTAGAAAAAATAAATCCCAGAATACAAGCAATTGTTTTATTACAATTATCATAATACCCTTCCTGTTTCCATCTCTCCCGCCAAATCAGAACAATTAAAATGCAAAAATAATTATGCATTTTGCAATTGCTAAATGATCTTTTTATATCCCTTTGCTGATGTAGTTTTGATTATTTCAGAAACAACAGTTAGCTCTCTGCAGCAGTTTCTGCCGCTTATTTCAAATGATTCATGCAGTGGGGTTCTCATTCTTTCCCTTGAGATTTTGCTCCAGAGTTAAATAGACTTAACCATTAGTCATTTTCCTTCATATTCAGCCAAGATCTTTGTTTAATCTAATTAGTCCTACGTCTTCATACAACTCCAAACAAGTCCCATCCTTAGTGGAATATAGTTATACTCTTCGTACCTTTTCAGAAATGTGTGCCTTCTACCAGCTGCCAAGACAAACTGGCAATAGATGTTCTTCAAATTTCCCATGTGAGTCAGAGATTCCTATGCAGCCAATTGCAAACCATGCCCTCTCCATGCCCCGTAAAGAGTTTACAATTTGCTGACATCTTGCATCACAAGTGTTATTTCCTAGCATTGCAACTGGATTCATGGCATTTTCTCGTGAGAGTTTTACTTGCTCTTGATTTTTAAGCACTGAGATGGTCCATAGCACATCTGTAGCAGAACTCCTGTGATGTGATCACATTCACGGTGACAGTGCTGCTTCGGCCTGCCTTTATGAAACCAATATCAGGCTTCGATACCCATGATTACAAACTTGTTTCTTTACACGATTACAAAGTTGTTTCTTTGGAGACGCTGGTTGCAGTATTCTCGGCAAATGTAACACCTTTCAGCACATTTTTTCTCTACATTCAGGATGTTCATAACTCCAAGTGTGAGGTTCACAGAGCAACTAAAACTATCCCACAGCTGATAAATTATTCATTTTTAAGAGTTGCTGTTTGAAGTAGCATCAACAGCCAAGTACCTGAAACAGCCCCAAAAGACATAAAGCACAGTAACATGCAAAGCTTTTCCCGCATAAATTGTAAAGGTTAAATGCTATTAAACTTTTCTGTTTATCAAGAGATGTGCTCCTTGAACTTATTTATTCTAATTAATCTGCTCCTAATAAACATTACTAACAAAGTGTTAAAAAGAGGCTAATCAAATGCACCTCCTTTCTCTTAACTAACCCCCTCAGGTTAAAACAATGTCCTCTGCTAGTAAATATTCTTCATTTTCTACTGCCTGGCGAGAACTTGTGAGTCAGGTCAAAAGTAGGAGTCCTCAAGCCTTGAACCACAGACCAAATCTAGCCTGCTGCATTTGTTTGTAAATGAAGTTTTGTTGGAACATAGCCTCTCCTCTTTAGTTAGGTATTATTGCCTATGGCTGCACTTCTGTTGCTGTTGTCTTTGGTTTTGTTTGTTTTTGCTATAAAGGTAGTGTTGAATAGTTGTGACAGAAATTGTAGGGCCCACCAAGCCAAAGATGTTTACTACACAGTCCCTTTATAAAAAGACTTATGCTGACCTCTGGGCAAAAGGCGTGCAAATACTTAAGGGTTTCAAAATTTTAGCACCGGGCAGAGCTTTGATGTATATTAATGTGCGTAACTACACAAAAGGGACTGCCTTTAAATGCTTCTTGTCTAGAACATCATCGGTGCTACAATTACAGAGGAAAAGTTATCATAAAACAACTGCAGGTCCAAGGTTGCTCCTCAAGCTGATAGGTACTT
Organism: Noctilio leporinus; assembly: GCA_004026585.1. Taxonomy (NCBI): domain Eukaryota; kingdom Metazoa; phylum Chordata; class Mammalia; order Chiroptera; family Noctilionidae; genus Noctilio; species Noctilio leporinus. The sequence goes on from PVIW01000109.1 coordinate 514,254, forward strand.
CATTTCGCTGACCATAATTACCATGTGTTTCAGTTATTTATTGCTGTGTTTCAAACCAACTCAAGGCTGGTTTAAGGCAACAATTTCTTTGCACAGGATTTTGCCACTCAGCCTTCAGCTGGGCAGTTCTTCTCATTTCACTTGAAGTCACCTGCATGTCTGTAGTCATCACGTGGAGGCTGGGAAGCCAAGACAGCTTTGCTCCCATGTCTGACTCTTCCACTGACAGGGCTCCAATGTCTATGGGCTCTCTGGCATTTCTTTCTGCCACAGGGTCCCTCCAGCAGGCTGGCTGGGCATGTTTATATGATGACTGAAGGTGCCACAGCATGGAAGTAGAGGTTCCCAGAATTCTGAGCATCAGGTCCAGGGCTGGCATAGCACCACATCTGTAGCATTCTACTGGGCAACACACATGCAGGGACCGGCCCTCATTCAAGGGGAGGGGAATCCGACTCCACCTTGAGGGAAGTTGTAAACTATGTCAGCCATGAATTCCATCTGATCCTCACATCCTGCACATCATCACTACATGATAAAATCTGAAGCCAGATGTTACTGTTAACAATTCAGAATCAAATTGACAGGCAAAAGCAACAAAAAAGCCTAATGAAAAATGAAAATTATTTGATAATAATACACTTATTGCAGAGAGAGAGAATGTAAAATGTACAATTGTCCAAATCAGTATTTTTTTTTTTTAATTGAAAAAGTGATTCAATGCTTCTCTCTTTCTTAAACAGTACATACACTATGAGCAGGCCTCCGACTCTTCCTCCTGTCAGTGAGGTTCCTGGACAAGGGCAGTGCAGACAGGCCCCAGCAGGGCCCCCTCCGCACATGCGGCTGCTGTACGTTTTTGCACGTCTTGTGCCCCTTCCTGTCTCCTCCCTGGACAGGAGTCCCGAGAGGTAAGTTCTAGGTCTTTCTCCATCATATTTTACCTTTTTGTTACAGGCCATCTGTTTCGACCCTTGGTTTCTTTATTTTATTTTAAATAATAAAATATAAGCTCCTAGAATATTCAGGAAGAAGTTAGATTACAGATATGATGTGTTTAAGTGACTATACAAGGGAAAGGTGTTTTCACATCATTACCATGAGGTAAATTGCCTTTGATTGCTAAAATATGGTAAAATGAAATCAAACTAATATATTACCAAATTAAATTAATATACAATAAAACAAATCATTAAAATAACAGTGGCCAACATGAATGCAGTGCTTTGCTATGTGCGAGGCACAGTTGCAAGCACCCGACACTGGTTAACATTTCATCTTCACTGCAGCCCAACAACCACCATGCCACAATCCAGACAGCAAAATGGAGTCAAGAAGACGTCAGGTAATCTGTGTCTGGCTTGACAGACCTTAACCAGAGCTATGATTTTCCCTGCCCAATTGGCATGGCTGATTTCAACAGCCTGTGAAAGGCCTATTGTAAGTCTGACAAAATTTCCCCCTTCTAAGCCTCCTAAAAATTAAAGGCCAGTACGTACCTCTCCTAACCTCTGCCCTAACATCTGCTCCAGAACGTGTACACCCTCCTTGGTTCTCAACCAAGGGTTGCAGGACCTGGCTCGGAAGTCCCTTCCCTGCTCTCCTGTCTCTTCTCACTTGCTTTGTTCCAGCCTCCAGAGTCTATTCTGTCCCTTAAGTACCTTAGGCTCCTTCTCACCTTAAAGCCTCTGCGAAGTGCTCCATCTGCTCAGGTGCTCTCTAGTGCCTGCCTCACAACTGGCCTCTTCCCGCTACCCAGTGTTCCCTCACCCTCATACCTTCCTTGGTATAAAGGAAGGAGTGCCTAGTCCCTCCCTCTGTGCCCTCTGTGACTCTCATAGCACACCACCCTGCTTTAATACCTTTGCAGCATTTATAACTATGCCAAGTCATACTTTTCATTTGCCTTTTGTCTATAACCTCGTCTTGCTGAACCTCTCCTCCCTTTTCGCCTTCACGCCCACTAGGATGTCAACTCTGTAATAACAGTAATCAGGATTTGGCTTCATTCAGTAGGTATTTAGTGAATGAAATATTACTTTTAAGTTAAATGTTGTGTTTTTTTACATTTAAAGGAAACAGAGATATTAGAGGGGTTTCCTTTATGTTATCCTGAAATCACTATAGTTTAAATACAGGGGTGAACAAGGTTTACAGTTACATGTGAAACTAAAGTTTATAATTTTATTAATCCGCATTAGTAAAATTAATATGGCTTAATTATTGTATTGTATTGTATTGTATGATTTTCCATATGAGCAACTTTTGCCCACCCCTGTGTGTAAAGAACCTTTTTGGTGATAAACAAATAAAAAAGGCAATGTATTATTCTCTCACTCCTTTATAACCATCTTAAACATTTACTTAATAAAAACAGCAAACAACTAAGAAAGAAAAAAACTACTGTGTATTTAGTTTTATAGATTAGTTATGCTTTCTGTATTTTTAACTCAAAAGCAATGTATTGTGTTGCTATTTTCTTAAATTGAAGATGTGAGCACTTGGTGTATTTTAATGTCACATTTAATAACTTCAGTATAAAATATCTGTCACAACACTATTGTGATATTGTAAAACCCATTACAAATTTTAGAGTGAATTTAAAACTTATTTTCAGAGCTCAAATCTTGAAATACCTTTTATAGTAAGGTATTAAATATTAAACTTCACTCATAATTTTAACCTGATTCTGGATTCCATGTTTTTGTTATAGATATTAACATGAATTTAAGTTTAAAGAAAATCGCCCTGGTTGGTGTGGCTTAGTCAATTGAGCACCAGCCTGTGAACCAAAGAGTCTCAGGTTTAATTCCCAGTCAGGGCATATTCCTGGGTTTTGGGCCAGGTCCCTAGTAGGGGGTGTGAGAGAGGCAACCACACATTGCTGTTTCTCTCCCTGTCTTTCTCCTTCCTTTCTCCTTTCTCTAAAAATAAATAAAATATTAAACAAAAAAGAAAAAAGAAAATTACCCGAATTAAACAACCAAAAAGTGGAGTTGTAAGAATGAACAGTGATATAATGTTGGGGAAAATAATGCCATGTCCAAAAAAGAATTACCTGTATGGTATTATAGTATTGAATAAGTATGAGGTGACTTTTTGGCTTGGACTTACATATTTTTATTATTTACGACATTTGTCCCAATTTTTTCCCCTTTGTCCCCCTCAACTCATATTCCAAATTACAGTAATCTCTTGGTAGCTCAAGTTTTAGGAGAATGTACCTTCACGAAAGTCAACTAGAATTATTTTTTAAGTGTCAACAGTGTGGTCTCCCTACCCTCCACCACTTAGGTCACCTGTTTCCTATATTTACCATAATGTCCAAATAGCCTCTTAACAGACCTCAAGACCAACCTGGCTGGCTAGGAATCCAAATTATTTCCCTATCCTGCAGCCACCCTGATGGTTTTAAAGTGTAAATCTCTTTCTGTCATTCCCCTAGCTGTTCTTAGAGTAAAAACTAAGATCTCAAACCAAGATCTATAAAGCTTGCATTAGCCTGAGTCTGCCTAACTGTCTAACCTTTTTTGGATTCTCTCTCCTCCTCATTGCTTGGGATCCATTCTTTCAGTCTCCAGAGCACAATGAGTTAGGGTTATTCTGGCCTTGAGTATATGAACAAGATCTTTCTTGGACTCTCCCAGTTCTTTTAGTTGCAGTCAACATCTATGCATTCATCCATCAGATAACTAGCTCAAAATCATCCCCTGAGAGCTATGCATGTGATCAAATTTCAGAGAATTGTCTACAACTTTTAAAAAATGAGTTGAATTGATATAAAAACTGGTTAAATCTATGGTTGATTTCCTGATTTAGATACTGTATTGCCATTACGTAATATCCCATTATTGTGAAAGACTGGGTGAAGGATACATAGGAATTTCCATAGAAGTTTTTACCTCTTTTTAAGTCTAAAATTATTTCAAAGTAAAAAAATTTCACTCCTTCATGAAAACTTTTTGTTACCTTATGGACAGATGAGGCACTTAGCTCCCCATTTCCTTCCTTTATAACACTTGCCATAGTTAGAAAGTGTAAGATTTTGAGATTAACATTAAATATTTGTCTACCCCTCTGGAGCTAAAGCCCTTGAGGTGCAGGTTCCACATCTCTTCATTTGACCAGTGTATCCCCAGTAGTTAACTCAATGCTTGGCACAAAACTGTGTTCCATCAACAGTTATTAAAGGGGCTATTAAACACATGAATAGGCCAATCAGTCAATGTCCTTTGGAAGCACAAATATAATAAAGATACATATTTACATTTTAAAAAGATACTGCTCAAATTATGAAGTTAATGGAAAAATAAATGTCAACAAAGATCTAAACATGGATGCCTCCAATTTGGAAATGGTGCAAGGTAATAAGAAGAAAGCATAATAGTAATTAACATTTAGTGAACAAAATGTTATTTAAAATGCTCTGCAAGTAATTTTTATTTAATTTTTATAATAACCATATTTAGTGTTATTATGTGCATTTTTTTTTTCAATCCACATTTCACAGAAGCGAGGCACATAGAGATTTTCAACTTATCCATGTTAGGAATATATAGCAAAGGCAGGATCGGAACACCCGTACTCCAGTTCCTGAGTCTATATTTTAAGAACTACTTCCTGCCTGAAGATAAAGTCTGAAAATACTGCTTGAGAAAGTTCTGAAAAGAGAACTACGACTTCTGAAGATAGAGCACAGCTGATATGAAACCACACTTTTAAAAATCTTTGTATCTCCATAATTTTGCACAAAGCTTTTCACACAAGCATACACATGCACACTGGCTAGGGGACTGAATAAATGAAGCAAAAGCAAACTGAGCAAAAGAGAAAAAACAAAATTATAGGTAAGGGTGCTGGTTTCCTTACAATCACTTTTCTCTTTGCTTCTTCACTTCAAGATGGATGCTGTTTGAGAGTTTTCTGAATTAATTGAAGACAGTATGTGTAGGAGAGAGGGGGCTCCCAAACAAATAATGAAGGTTATTTGAAATAAGTTACATTAATAGTAGCTAACTGAGAAAAATAAGAGACCCTAAGAATGTGAAGAAAAAGAAGTGAGCAAATCATAGAACAGATTAATCAGTTACCACCATCCTATTAGCAATCACAAGAAGTAATTCACAAATATTCTAAATAATATTATTCAATTTTAATAATATTAAAATTATTAATATTGTTAATATTAGGGCCTCATCACAGAGATCAGAAATAACAAATATGTCGTACTTTGGATTTTTTAACAAAGCAAATCCCCCTACACTCAAAATGCTTTGAAGTGTGCACATCTGTTGATGTTGAGACACATTCTGAACCTCACTAGGTAGATACAGCTCTGCTGGGGGCAATTAATTCCAAAAGCTTGAGAAAACTCTGCAATGGGCTGAAGGGATTGGTCAAATAGCTGGAATAGTTTCCTTGCTGTACACAGCTGGATGCTGCTACTTTAGCTACTTTAAAGTGAAGGAAAGAGAGGAAGAAGCAAGCCTTGTAGGTTTGCCACACCCTTGTAAATTCAGAGAAGAGGAAAACAAGAAAAGGATTGATTATCATGGTAAATGAACTGACTTTTTCCCTGGTCCCCTCAATGCATATGTCTGCTTTAACTGGCCTGAGGAAACCAGCACACTTCCTTTGGGTTGAGCGCACCAAAGGGAATCGAACCAAGTTGCTGGGTTAAGCAGCAATTCTCCTTTTTTTTTTTAAAGTAGCTTTATTGAGATATCATCCACACATTATATAGTCTATCCAATTAAAGTATGCAGTTCAACAAGAATTTAGAGTGTTTATACTCAAGAGTACCATCACCCCTGTTTAATTTTGGAACATTTTCATTATCCCAAGCAATTTGCCTTTTAAAGGATGTTTTAATGGTTTGTGATAGAAACAAACACACACTCATGATCTAAGACCAAAACAAACAGACACTTTTAATGAAACATGACTATTGTCATTGTGACATTGTCCTGACTGGTGAGAGGTATGCTCTTCGATAACCTACAAAAGATCCTTTCCATTCCCAACTTCATTTGGGAGATCTCACTAGTTCACTTAAGCTATTTCTCAGAAGATATCAACTGCCCTTCAAATCCAATAATTTCTCAACTATTTTTTTTTTTAAAAAAGGTTTTTTCCACAGAAAAATTTCTAACCACACTTGCCTCCATCTCTAGCTTTCTGAACCACTGGCCTATATAATACTATATTTGCTTATAGTAAATATCTATACCTCCACCCCCTGCAAGGCTCAAGTAAGTGCATTGCAAGACAGATGACGGAACAGAACAGAATGATGAGAACACTTTCCATTCTCCATTAGGCCAAACCAAAGTAATTTTAAAATGCTAAGTCTCAGAAAGGAGTTGTTATAAAGCTTAACTGATGTAGATATGCTTCACAATTCCCCCCTTAATTTTCAGCTTTATTTCTAGTCTAAGACTTCATAAGAATCTCCTGTGCTTAGGACCTTATAGAGAAGGAAGCTGGGACTTTATCATGCTACAAAAAAACCTAGTTTGTCAACCACTTAAATTTTGATAATTTGTAGGTCAAATGAAAGAATTTTAGTGCAGTATTTAACACAAGTACTCAATAAAACTGTTAGCTTACTTTTTTTGAATGATATAATATTTATTAAATACCTACCATAAGACATCTGTTGATCTGTATTTTACATTAACTTATTTAATTCTTACAAAACCCAAGAGTAGGTCCTGCATTAAACCACCATCATGTTTACCAACATCACCATCATCCATATATTTTAAATATAGGGAAACTGAGGCAAAGAGCATGATATATTATGCTCCAGATTACAAAATGACAGCCAGACTGACTTCAGAAATCACATTCTTAATTATTATCCTATGCTGCACATCAGGAAATGCAAAGGGAAAAAATGATTATTTTACAGCATAGATATCAGCCTATTCTTTACTACCAAAGAAATACAGATATTCCTTAAATACAGTCTTATAACACCAAAGAGGGGAAAAAACGAAACACTTTCATAGGATGGAAATGTAGTGAGTAGATAGGGACTATTTAAAGAATTCCTTAACAATAGGAGGGAAAATGAGGGAGTGTTCACCACTGGAGATTTAAAAATGGCAAAAGGAAATAAGAAATGGATGAACAAAACCATTTGAGAAATTAAACTACCAAAAGTTATGTTTCTAATGAAGATCCAGTAAACACTCAGGCCCGATGATAGTGCCTAAAGTATAAACTCAGGTCTAGAATGTACATTAACTAGTGATTTCATTAAAGTGAAACCAGTTTGATGAAAAAAGGTGCTAACAGCAGCTTCTTAGCTTGCATCTAGTTAAAGAGTAATGATGGGTAAATAACAAACTAAAGCTTCGTGTGAAATAAAACTAACAGCAATCAGTATGAAAACTCAGCCAAAAGAAAATATGGGCCCCAGGATTATATTAGTATTATATTATCTAAGTTCCTCATGGATTTGCACGCACATTATTGCTGAATTGGCCTGGATCTCACCACCACCTATACCAGACAACTGGCTGGCCTGGCATGAGGGACAGCTACTCCTAGTACTCAAACAGGAGTCACACGTAATCTTTCCTGAGACTACAGCTCTGCCAGTGTACATGCTTTCAAAAAACAAGCAAAACCGCTTCAAGCACTTCAGACATAGGACTGCAAAGAAACAAGATCATGCCCACATCTAGACATAATGATGAGGTCCTGGAGGGCATTTTAAATTGGCAGTGGCAAAGACTATAATTTTCTGCTCAAGAAGTATTATCACAATTTTTCAACTTGGATTTGAACCAAGACTCCTAAGTGCTCTCCTACTTAATGCAACAACACACCTAACACTTTTCTAGGGCGTTCCACAGGGCAGATTATAATCCTAACTCTGTGGTTCCTTGGAATAACTCATTTCAAAAGGCAGTGAGCTGAACACATTAAATTAGCATTATAACCTAGGCTGCCTTCTTCCATTCCCTAACCCTTTAGAGTTAGGTTCCTCAAAAGAAAAAGAAAAAAAAAAAAAAGAAAAAAAAATATATATATCTTCCATAGTTCTCAAATTTCTCTGAGAACCTACTACTAAGTTCTGAAATATAACTCCTGATCACTTATGAAAATACAAAACATCTTTAGTTGAAAGAAAAAATAAAAATGGCTAAATGTGCTAACGAATATAGAGAAATAAACCAGTGACACAGGTAATGGGAGCCTTCGAAATATTATCATCACATGATGGTGAAGAAAAAAATTTTCCTCTTGATTTTCATTGTGTTTTAAGAGAAAGTGATGGCATAATTTAATGGGTTACAATCTATATCCTATTTTAGACATTCTTAGTGACTAAACAGATCCCCAACTTTATCATGTGCTTCTGTATATCATGAATATCCTCTAATAGGTTACTAAGGGTTGTTCTTTCTTCTTTTAAAATGTACCCCCAGAAATGGCTCATTTTTTCACCTTTACCAGGAATTTAAACATGCTATTCAACAGTCCTTTGGGACTATTGGGACAAACCTACTTATTTATAAGTCTGTGAAAGGGAAAATACACTAAATCAAGGCTGAGTAGACAGGGGCAAACCAAGTTAGTTTGCAAAGAAGCCTGTCCTCACACTTTAGTTGCAACAGGATGAGAGAGAGAGGGAATAAATTTTATTTAGGTTACATTTTGAGGTTGAAAGCTAATATCACATGAATATATATAATATAATACATATCTTAATTTAACTAAAAATTGCTAATCATGTCTTTGTGATTTCTTTTCTAAGACTCTATGGTACAGGTAGTGACGAAAGAGGATGAGAGGGAGAAAGGGAAGAGCAGCAGCAGATGGAGTGAGTGATTAGCACCTGTAGTATAGGTTATTTTTTAGAATATAATTTTAAAAGTACTTATGCCTAAATGCTTGACACATGCCTGCCACTTTCCACCAAAGAATAAAACAAAAGAATAGGTACTGGATAAAAGAACATTTTTACTTATCTGGTAGGATAACTTCATGGATAAATAATTCTATCTAATAACTAAGAAAATCTCTAATTGCAATTTGATATAAAAGTGGGTTTCCAGGGTCTTTGTATGCTTCTGCCAAAAATTAAAAATTGTAAAACAACTTACGTTTTCACTCTAGCCAAAACAGAAAAATAAAGCCATATGCCTGATTTCTTTAAACTAAATTTAGATTTCAACTTTATAATAGATTTTGACATAAAGGGCTTTAAAATAACATGAGCATCTTTCATTTGGGTCCCTTCCCAGTTAATTATTTGCTGGCATTGTAGGAAAAATTCTTTGGCTTTACTCTAAACCAACACTCCCAAGTGCTAATTGGGAAACTATATACATTATTAACCAGAGAATGTTGTGCTTAAAACCTGCGTGTTCCATATGTATCTTATTATTAACATTATTCTTTTCCCTCCTGGAAAGCTCTCTTTAGAAAACTGAGCTTCTATTTCAACACAGAAATTGGCTGCTATTGAGGAAATTCTTGTCAAAATGCAATTAATAGGTAGGGGCCAACATGACACAGGATCCTTGTCTTTGAAACATCCTTAACATGAATCAAATTTAATCTCACTGAAATAGTCAGTGGAGGGAAAAGTTAACGACTGCAGATGTTATACATTTTAATGCTACCAGGGGACTCCCAACCTGAATGACCAGGTCTTACATGAGTTAAACCACTGCTGGGGAACCAGACATGCTGTGAATACAAACCACAGATGTGTCTTTTTTTCCAGGACTATCACTTCCAAAAGGCCACACAGGACAGATGGGAAAAGAAACATATGTAAACAAGGTAGACCTAACTGATGCCCTAATCATGAAGGACATACGATCTTGTCTTTCATCGGCAAGTCAACTGACCACCATCTCGGTTTCATAAATGGAGTCCAATCGCCCAAACTTTGGTGTCTCAACTCAGCAGACTTCTCACACTTCCACACCCTTCATCCTGCCACCAAGTTGTCAGTTCTGCTCGATTTGTCTGAATACTGTACTCGACGACAGCTGTCGGAAACAGTACACAGGAACAGCTGCTATGACAGCTACAGGGGGTTTGGAAGTTTAATCGGGCTCAATGTGACATGGTGAGTTTTTCTAAACATAGAAATATCCACAAAACTAAAGAAATTTCTAACGGGTCTGAACAATATTTACTTATTGGCAACACCAACTGGTTAACCGCAGTTTGAGTTACACCACTGGTCTCAAAATATCTTGGCCACCCGGCTGGTAGGAATATAAAGAGAAAAAGGGACAAAACAGTAGGAGCGTTAAAGGCACCATAACGGAAGGGGAGGGGGGCATTAAGAGAGAGAGGAAATGCTAAGGAAGTCACATCAATAACCTCTTTCAAAGGCTGGCTGGTAGCCAAGGAGGGATCCCACAGTGTCTCAGGATTTACTTCCAAAGGAAACATATTCAGAGGCCCCGAGCCTGGTGCCAACTGCAAACAAAACCACTCATTATGGTCGCAGCCCCCAGGGCAGGGGAGAACAGCTTACTCTCGGCGTCCGCGCGGAGGAAGAAAGCGAGGAGCAGCAGCAGAGGCCGGGCGACCCGCACCATCCTGAGCCCCGCGGCGGCAGCACGCGCTGGCAGCTGGGAATCACTGCCTCTGACACCGCAGCGAATGTGTCCGATCTGAAATTTCAGCTGGAACACTTTCAGAGCCTGTAAGGGAAGAGACGGAGAAGAGAGATGGTAGGAAACACAAAGGCAGCTTAGATTCCTCACCCGCTTCCCCTTGTTCCATCACAACCACCATTGAGAGACACAATCCATTATAAATAGACAATAAATGGTTACCATGATGCCTTTGTATTAGGAAGCAAATAACTGGCTTCAGGCAATGGGGCAGCCCTAGCCTCTCTTGTTTCCATTTTTCAGGCCATCCTAAAGCCAGCCTCTTTGAATTTGACTCTCTGCTTGTGCTACCTTTTGGGCAACGCTCTATGGGAAGAAACTGTCACTTCTTATGAAACATTACGTGAGTACATCGGTGGAAGAAAGCACGCAATGCCATAAGAAAAATTTGAGAGGCTCCAGTGCGCAGGATAGAAGTCTATCGTTGACAGAATAATGGAAGCTGCTTTCTTGGCACCAGGTGAAATGACAGGGCTAATTCAACTTCTTCAGCTAAATAGTAGAGGTTAGAACTTTTTACACTAGCACATTTGGCTTCTTCCCTGAAGACACATTTAACGTTCAAGTCTAGTTTGGCTCCAATAAATCAAAACAATAGTTAGTATGAGCCACTTTGATTTAACAGGATTTTTATATGCCTCCTGGCAATCTTCTAGGTAAAATCAATAAGCCACAAACCATTTTTAGAGAGCCTACTGCGTGCAAGGCATCAGATATGTCACACGGCACAGTACTGGGAGGTACAAAAATGAGTCAAATTCCATCTTCTGTGGCTTCACCTCAGTAGGGAAAATAAGACAGACATATCAGATGACTAGTACAGGTTAAAAAGTGTTTAGTGCCAGGAAGGAAAACCAAATAATGGCATCAAAGATCGGATCAAGAAAGGTATCCTGGCAAAAGCAAAGTCTCCAACTGGACCTTGGCATATAGGTAGAATTTTACCAACAGGAGCAAAAGGCATTTTAGGAATTCTATGCAAAGGCAGGGCAATGGGTTTGGAACTTTGGAAAACAGTGAGCTGCTTGGCCTGCCTGGAGCTAAGCTTCCTCAAATGTCTGGGTGCATCAGAACACTTGGAAGGTTTGTTGAAACAGATCGCTGGGCACCACCCCAGAGCTCGTGATTTGGAAGGTCTGTGGGCAGGTCCAAGAATTTGCATTTCTAACAAGTTTCTGGGTGACGCTGATGTAGATGGTCCAGAGACCACGCTGAGAAACTGGGTTGGCGTGATGGACCCAGTGAGGAAACCAAAAGAGGAGAAGGCAAAAGAAAATGGTTCTTAAAATCAAACAAACAAAAAGCCACAGATAGCCTGGGATACCAATCCAAGTCAACCAGCCTTTATTCTGCAAACCACAATGAGAGCTATTTAATGTTTCAGAACAGAGGAACAACATGCAACTGGGCTTTGGGAATATTAACTGACAGCTGACTGTGGGATGATTAAGAGAATGCTACTAGGCCATAGCAGGAGCCCCAGGTGAGAAGCTACACAGGTCATGACAGTGATGGTGGTTCTGGTGGGAAGGAAATAAAAGGGAAGTGGTAGCTCTCTCCGGGCAATAATGTGAAGTTTGACTCTTCAGGTGATGAATCATTGTTCCTATAGAACTTTGGCTAAATCTTGCAGGGCATCTTATAGAGTAGGCTCATGAGAGAGAGAGACTATGAGAGAATATTGAATGCTATCGCTTCCTCTGTCATGAGAAAAACTTGAGAATGATCATCAAATTTGTTTCCAAAATGAGAGTGTATCTTTAAGGTTTCCATATTGAAATATTTGAAACACATTACAAAATTTTTGACAGGAAATACTAGAGCTATTCAGAAGTAACCTACTCCACTAAAGTAACCTTTTTAAAAAAGTATTGTAATGCAGATCATACAGTGTTTTTTCTGAAAACTGAGCTAGAGTATAAGAATAAAAAAATGTTTAAGATGTTATCTTTTTCATTTCTGTGCACGAGTGGTTTGAATGCAGGGAAGATAAAACTAAAAGGAAGGGGAGAAGCCTTCTAATTACCATTCCACTAAACAGACTTATTTTTTCTTTTTTGTCAATTTGTGGGTGGCATGAAAAAGCATGCTGTACATTGAAACACATCTACTTGAAACCAAAAGCTAGCCTGCTGCTCTAAATAAATCAGCAGTTTTTATTAACCTTATCTGGCAAACAACTAATCAAACAGTTCACGGCTATCAATTGTTAAATTTTCAAAACTTCGTAGAAGTGCTAAAGGAATCAGCTTTCCAGCCCTCCCTCCCCCTTTCACCACTCCCATCCTGATGCCAGCATTTCTAATGACAGCCACGTCCAGGCGACATCAGTCTTGTCGGACTCAATTTGTGTCTGTGCAAGCGTATCAGAGCCAACTGCTCCATAATGGCTCGATGCGATCACAGAGATGGAGATGGATGAAATGCTCTCTCAGGGAAGAGGCGATTTGGCTCCCCACCCCCACCCCCGCCCCAACGCCACTGAAGTGGCAGAGGAAGGCCAAATTCTTCCAGATGAACCTACAAATGGTACCTCAGTCTTGGAGCAGTGTCAGGATCTAAGAAATGAACACACACACACACACACATATGCAGATTTATCCATAAATGGGCCACCCCAGACAAGATACACAAGGAAATCAAGAGGTGTGAAGATAAAAACCTATTCCAGATGTTCATTCCAGCCTACACTTTGCTCTGTATCTTTATTCCATTGATACACTGCCAAAAGGCAAATGCTGGCATGCATTTCAGTAAGGTGAAATTTGAATTTTAGAGCAACAATGGGAAGTGGATTTCTAAGGAATCATTTAAGTAAAATAATGATGATAATGAATATTACAAATAATTTCCATGAGCCTACAGAAAAGATTGCCAAACTCTCTCCATGAAAAGACCAAGAAAGGGGTTAGGAGATATGAAAGCTACCCTGGTTTAACTTGCATCACAAGTTAACTCTGCCTCTCTCCAGCAGCCCTCAGCAGTGGCCTATTCTTCGGTTTTTATAGGCCTTGCCCTTTGTGTCTTTCATTAACTGGAGCATGCGCATAAAACGGAACCCTTTAGATGAGCTCAAAATAAATTTTAAAATATTTAAAACCTCCGGTTTCTCACTGCTCACAGCACCAAGATCTTTCGACATCAACAAGGTTATTATTTCTTATGAGCTGCATGTCTCCGTCTGTATTTCTGTGCAAGTATGGTTAAGAGAACCTAACAGTTCAGAGGGCAGTGTACGCAACATAATCTGAAATGGAACAACAAAACTACACTTGCCTCACAAACCTGAACCCATCACTGTTTCCTGTGATCACATAAGCTGACATGTATCCAACTCTTTACCTTCAACTGAATACTGAAAGCTTTTCCTGTAATAAGTATGTTCATATTCAAACTAATGTGATTTTTTTTTAGCTTTCCCTTTTGTCAGTATGCATTTCTGTAGATTGTGTTAAAATATTGGGAGAAAAAAAGACAAAATGGAACTTTCCTTTTTAAAAAAGTCTTGTAAGAGCCCCTTAGAAAAATCAATGATTACAAGTGTCATGTAGGAGATAACAAAACGAGGGGATCATCTTGAAGCAAGAAAGCTTTCAGGTTCTACTAGGGTGTACCAAAAAGGGGCGGGGTGAGGGGCTCCCACCAAATGTAGAAAAATATGGGTAGCAAGGGGATAATAACTGCAATAAACTGAAACATGGCCTACTGAATCCATGAGATCCTATTCTTAAAAACAATTTAGGAGAATTTTATTGGTCACCCTAGGAGGGAATTCAAGATTCAAATCATTATTTTGAAAAAAAAAGGGTGAGAAAGGGAAGGAATTGAACATTTTCAAAAATCTCCATCGAATATACAAAAACAAAGTTACTGTTGTCACTTCAGAAAATTATTATTGTTTTTCCTTAAACATTGTCTTTCTTTCTGCCTCATAACAACCCTATGCTCTGTATTCTAGACATGTTAGAAGCAATACTATCATAATAATATTTAACCAAAGCACCTCTGTATTAAGCTGGGGAGGATTGTGTAGTAAGGAGGAAGTACCAACATGCTGTGGCTTCTTTTTAGCAACCTCCCGAATCAAGGAGGCCTCTATAAATCAACAAGAAGAGATTTCCAACCATGTAAGAGCAACAACCATTTGTACACAAAATGTACTAGCAGGGCTGTGGTGGCTGAGGCTAGCAGGGTGGAGGGGCCTGGGGTTCAGTCGCCCTGAGGTAGGCTTCTGAGGGCACCCTGTGAATTCTCTGTGCCCTCCATGCACAACCACAGCTAAAGAACACACACACACTAATGGGGAAACAAAAATCAACTTTCCACATTTCACTTATTCATGAGGATTTCCCAAAGAAGATAGTTTCTAAACACTTTTGTCCGGGTCTAGGGCAAGAATTCACCAGCACTGCTCACTCTGACTTACTGCAGGATATCAAAGTTCTTAATCTGCACGACTAGTACATGCCCCATGTTAAATATAGTGTGTGCAACCGGGGAAGTAAATATTTTCTTGTATTTAAATTACGGTGAAATTGCCACAAGTGCCGAGTGGCTGCCCTGCTGGCTAACTATTGCTACATGTTCAGCACGGCTATACAAAAAGTCCAGGTGCCTGGGTGATGGTGGGCAAGCAGGGGGATGGGGATGAGGAAGTGTGGGGAATCTGCAATGCTGTCAACATTAAAAGTAATTTTTTTTAAAGTCTAGGTTTTCTGACCTGGGACTAAAACAATGAGGTGGACATCCTCAGTCCCTATCCTTGGCTTCCTAATAATCAGACTCGGTGGGTTCACTGTGTTAGCTCAGGAAACTCACTTCACATTTGGGTTACTCATTCCCCCAACCTGTCCCCTAACCATCCAAAAATAATTGTTCCATTTTCAAAAAATATTTTATAGAATGCAAGGGGAGATCAATAACTGGCAAGGATATAACTAGAAAATGTCCAAACAGAAATACAGTAATTAAAAGAAAACTGGTGTTTCATATTACAATGCCATTTCTCACCACTGAGAGTCCCTGTGTGGGATATAATGAAAATGGGATCAAAGGCATGCCACAGTCCATAGATAAGGAAGATAAGCACACGTCAGCACATCCGTGTGAAATCATTTGTATCATGTTTTTGAAATGGCCACATTCAATTAATTAATATCAGTGAGGAATAAGAAAAACATAGTTTAAATATATGCAGCGCCAAATGCCTCAGTCCATTTATGGTAAACACCGTTAAGAAAAAGAAGGGCAATTGAGTGAGATTATTAAATTAAGCAAAATACTGAAAAATAACTGCATATCTAATCACCTTTAGATAAAATACTCAAAACTAAAGTTTATAAAAATTATTTTCATATAAAAAAACTCAAAACCTCAAAATTTTATTTTCTTTCACATAAAAGCACATGATGTCAGAAACTCTGTATTTTCTTTATTTTGCTCTAAACATTGTTTCATCATAATAATTGGGGGGTGAGGGCAAGAGGGAATTAATGATATATTGTATATAAATATGAAGTAATAACTCATCTCATTTTTGGCCTAGGCTATAACTTAATATGAAATTAGCAAGTGACTATAATACATGTCATTCTTTGGAGAAATCAGCTGAATTATAAGAATAACTGAAGAGGAAAACAATACCTATCAATATGGATACCATAAAAGATTCTTTATATGTTCGGTTCTAATATAGACAGAGAAAAGCCAATAAGTAATACGAATTCTATATAATAAGATTCACTTTCCAATGTACTCTCAATGGCATCTCTATAAAATTTCAAATAACATTTGACATACATGCAAATATTAGTAACTTTCAGAAATGGCAAAATGACATGATTAAGTTTGATTGTCTCTTTCTCCTTTGGGGAGTAGAAAATGAGATATGCCACAAAAAATGAAGAGATAGGGGGAAAAGAAACTCATCTCCTTGCCTACCTATTTGTCCCCTAAAAACAAAACTATAATTTTGATTTGCAAAGCAGGATAGCTTTAGAAAAAGCATCTAATTTCTTTCAACGATTATTGCATGTGATAACTGCACTCCAGTTTTATGTGACGCTGGTGGAAGCTTGCAATGGAAAAGTTAAAATGCAAGTCTATTCAAAATGCTGTTGGCACTCTGCTATTTGTTCCATTTTTCCAAAAGAACATTTTAAAAGTGAGGACCTGATAAATCTCACCATGTAAAAACAGACATGCAACCAAGTCCCTTCCTAGCCATACAACACAACATGGGTTTTATTATTTTAATCTTTGGACATTTTTAGATGGAGATAAAAGCATCATTCCTAACTCATTATACCTGATTTTCTTTTTTCATTTGTTTAAAAATCAAAAGGATGTCTCTTTTTAATGCATGCAACGTCTTTTCTTTTTAAAATGCATTTATCTTTTAAATTATATTATGGGTAATATAGTTTCACTTATTTTTTATTTTTTACTTTAGCCAAAGGTTTATTTTCTTCTTTATATCCCCAGGTAATTTTCAACAGATTTATCTCTGGCTTTTCGACTCATAAGGAACAAAACTGAGATGCGCACATGTGTTGTGTGTTGGTAGTTTTTAAATTTTGATATTCATTAGTTAGTTCATATTTAGTTGTAATTTTAATTTGTGTTTCACTGGTGAGTAATTTGGTGAGTATCTTTTCATATGCTTAATAGCTATTTGGATAGCTTGGATATACTTTTCTTTCCTTTTTTATTTTTTATTTTTTGAATTATTTTTATTTTTATTTTTTAATTTGGTTTCACTTGTTACGTAGATTTTATTTCCTTTATTTCCATCAATACATAATAGAAATCCAGCAATACATGATACATTTTACTTACTATGAAAAGTAAAATATTAATATCATTTTGTGAAGAATTTACCACTCCCTTCATCAATGATTATTTTATTCCTTGAGATTATTTTCAAAGCAAAATGAGGAACCTTTTAATCATTTTAAATATTTAATTACTAGAGTGCTAACAGACATCAACTTTGCCTGCTTATAGGTGGCTTATCTATAAGTCTCTCCTCAGAGTCATCAAAGCTCTTCCCACCAAGAATGATTTCCCCCTTCCCCTGGTGATATCTGGAGACAATTTTATTGTCACAACATAAAAATCTAATGGCAACTTAAAGATAGAGGCCTGAAATACTGTCCAATGTGCCACTGTGCAAAGTGCACAGAATAGCCCTCACAACAAAGACTTAACAGAACTAAAATGATAGCAACACCAAAATTGGGAACCACATGTTCATTCATGTCAAGAAAAAAGTTCAAAATAGAAAAAAAGGAATAATTTTCAAGGCCTGTTTTCAGTTCATTGTTTCCCAAACCCATTGATCTTGGGTGTTTCTAGCACAGTTTTAGCACATGATCTTGAAATTTTTGGGACACAGGTAAAAACATGATGGATAACATCCAAATTCCTCTGTTCACCCTAAACTAGAACTGAAGTTGGCATGCCTCAAGGGATACTAAGTTTACAGACTCATGGGACATAAAGTATAAATACTGTCACCAAGTTTTTTAACCAGGAATCTGTGAAATGGGTCTGACCCTGCACCGAAGTCTGTCAGGGAATGGATGAATGGATGAGGTTTCCCTCTCTCATCTTGGCATCTTAGCTCTTCACTGACAGAACAATCCCAGGAGAGAAATATTCACTTCCAAGGAATGTTCTTTCAAACCATGGCCAGCAACAAAGACAGAAAGTGGAATGGAGAGAAGCTATCGCAAACAGCTGGGCTGGGGAATTAAAGAATATTCTCTTATTTTCCCAATGTTGAGCTCTTGACTGATCATGTGTTTCTCTGAAAATCTATGAACATCATTCAGAGTAGCAAAATTATAGAAACCAAATGAATGGTTATTAAACCAAATAGAAACATAACCTAAAGAAAGGGCAGAGGAAACTAATATGAATCATAGATATTCAATATACAATCCTCCTCTCTCACTCTGAACATTTCTTTTATTCAGTTATACTGCACTCTTCCTATTGTTAGGCCCTTCTTCACATCTACCGCTCTCCTTTGATTTGGAGGCTGGTACTCAATTCACTGAGCCACACCAACTGCTCTCCTTAAAGAAAACATAGATTGATAAAAGTCAGAAAAAAATCACAGATCTTGGGCAGCCCCTTCATTTAGCCGAGAATGAATGAAGTGAAAGGACATAATGCAATGAGTAACCTCAGGATATACATTCAGTTAGTCTCAGGAGAGGGTTTAGAACCCAGACCATTTTTTGTTATTATTAGCATTCTGTTTCTATCTTCTCTTACTGTATAGTAGAGATAAATAGCCAGTTTGGGTGAAGTACAAAAAAAGTTCTCTCCTTTAACTGGCATAGAAACATTTAAGAATTGGCCCAAATGAAGGAGGTAATAACCTAAAAATTTGAGTGTAGAAAGGAAGGATAAAAGGATCTCAAGGGATAAAAATGTTTGAGAGAGCCCTGGCTGGTAGTGCAGTAGGTAAGGTGCCAGCCTGCAAACCCAAAGGTCACTGCTTCGATTCCCAGCCAGGGCACATAACCAGGTTGCAAGCCAGGTCTCCAGCCAGGTCCATAGCTGGTGGGAGGTAAAAGGCAACCATGCATAGATGTCTCTCTCCCTCTCTGCCTCTCTCCCTTCCCCTCTCTCTGAAAATAATAAAACAAAAATCTTTAAAAATAATATCTGAAGCCCTGGCTGGTGGCACAGTGGATAAGGGGCTGGCCTGCGAACCCAAAGGTCGATGGTTCGCTTCCCAGCCAGGGCAACATAACCAGGTTGCAATCCAGGTCTCCAGCCAAGTTCGTAGCTGGAGGCAGGTGAAAGGCAACCATACCTCTACCTCTCTGCCTCTCCTCTTCCCCTCTGTCTAAAAAATAAAATCTTTAAAAAATAATATTTGAGAGATATTGTCCTAAATGGATAAATAATTCACAAATGAAAGTTTACTTAGTGAGTCCAAAAACTTCCAAAGGGCCCTGCCTAGCAGCTTGATAGAAATGATGCCAGCCTACGAACCCAAAGGTTCCTTGTTCCATTCCCAGCGAGGGCACATAACCAGGTTGCAAGCCAGGTCTCCTGCCAGGTCTGTAGCTGGAGGCAAGTGAAAGGCAACCACACATTGATGTTTCTCTCCCTTTCTTCCTCCCTCCCTGCCCTTCTCTCTAAAAATAATCAGTAAAATCTTAAAAAAAAAAAGTTCTCCAAAGGGTCAATCTTCAACTCAGTAACTATTACTATGTATTTCAAGTCACGAGTTCATAGTTGTGCCTGAAAGTAGAAATGATTAACCAGACATAGATTTTTTAAAGTCTCATATTAGTAATTGAATTAATAACATGCCAACACATTTATATAACCTTAAGGCACATTTATTTTGTATATTACTATTAAGTACACTCTTACAAAGTTTTCTTTGTCTTTTATTTAAATTTTGGCAAGGATACAGGTTAATTAATTATGAGTGTTAGATGGTGAATTCACAGTAATACAGGTTGGCTACTCAGGTGGAAAGATACCAGCCCAAGTTCACTTTATTATAAAATTGCTAAGGGCCACACACTATATTGAAAGAAGAAATGAAGACATACCATATTTTTCAAAAGCAGGTGGCATTATAAAATGATCTGATAATAAAAGTACAAAAATTTCCTGCAGCTATAAAAGCACTATGCATTTCCCATACCAAACTGTAGCAGTCTAGCGATGAAAGAATGTTTTTTCCATAGTCACTCTTTCAGAAAAATATATTTGAGACCTCAGGAAAAAGACTTTGTAAAATACTGTCACTTTTGCTATACTTTCTATAAAATACCCAAGCAAAATACACAGTACAAATATCAAAAAATAGTTTAAAGTCTTTAAAACCTACTTGCAAATGAGATGTATCAATAGCAATCATCTCAAAACCAAATTTTCTATAGATGGATTAAAATACTAAATAAATGGCCCATACAACTGAAAGAAAAGGAAATGATGAACAATAACATCAACAAACTTCTCTGCTCGATTCAGGCATCACCAAAGAGGGCTTTCTCTGTTTGTTTGTTTTTGTTTTTTGTTTTTGTTTTTTTAAAGATTTTATTTATTATTTCCAGAGAGAGACAGAGAGGAAGGGAGAGAGGCAGAGAGGGAGAAAAACATCAATGGATGGTTGCCTTTCACCTGCCTCCAGCTACAGACCTGGCTGGAGACCTGGCTTGCAACCTGGTTATGTGCCCTGGCTGGGGTACAGGCCTTTTGAAACACAGATTTTTATGTTCCAAGGTAAAGGAGTAGCCAGGTATAGACATGAGTATCAAGCCTGGGCAGCTAGCAGGAAATGAGGCTGGCAGATATGAAAGGACATGTGTGTTTGGGGGCAGGGCAGGGAGGAGAGATACCTACCTATTATTTGGTGGGGGATCAACTTCCAAATTAATATGCCATCTAATTAGGAATTTCTGCACTTTTTTGGTATGTCCAATGATGTTTCCATTACAAACTGAATAGACTAATTCTTTCTTTTATTATGTTCCTTTCATGTTTTTAATAATAGATTTATATATGTTATCATATCTTGTAAAATATTCTTTAAAAGCTATACTTTATGGAAATATGCTAACATCCTCCCACAGAATTATCACTAGAGTCAAAACTACTCACAGTGCAAATCTTCATTATTTTCAAACTTTACATTGGTGGATACATCCCATCCATAAATATGGTGCATACAAGCCATACAGAAACATTGTGCATGTTTTAAAATACATGTGAATATGTGTATGTATGTATGTGCGTGTGTGTATCACAATTAATGAACTAAATATCTGTCAAACATAAAAACTTAGAAATTAAAAAAATAAGATAAAAATAAACAGAAATAGATGTTCCATAAAATTTTTCTAGGCCACACAAATCATTAAAGGTCCATTGCTCAGTTATTCTGGAATTTAGGTTGTTCACAGCAATCCCAGGTGACAGCAGATAAAAAGAGAGTATTTCCCGCCAAACCTCCTTTTGGAATTAAACAGGTGCCGTAATCACCAAATGTTAAAGACTGACAGCTAAGGTCAGAGTGATGTAACACACAGAGAAGAAAAGGCACTGTTGTTGTTTTCCTTTTTCTTTTTTTTTTGGGGGGGGGGCGGGGGTTTCATACAATGCCCTCATTTTATAATTGCAAACAATCTACACTAACATAGAATAACGTTACACATCAACTGTGGTTTTGTTTTAAAAATGAATTCCTTCATTCTTTGGCTCCATGAACATTGTTTTTTTGTTTTTTAATCCTCATCTAGGGACATCTTTTTCATTGCTTTTTAGAGAAAAGAAAGAGGGAGAACCATTGATGTGAGAGAGCGATATCAATCAGCTGCCTCCCCTATGTGCCCCGAGCAGGGATTATACATGCCTGAACAGGTGATCAAACCCACAACCTGTTACAGGATGACACTCCAACCAGCGGAGCCATACTGGCCAGGGTTCTGTGAATATTCTTGAATATATCAGGCCTAGTGATAGGTATGGGATACATAGCAATGTACAAAACAACAAGGTCCCTCATATAGTGTACTGTGAGGAGACAGAGAATTACAAGTTATTTACCAAAAAAAAAAAAAAGAGAGAGAGAGAGAGAGAGAGAGAGAGAGGAAGTTAACCAGTAGTTCTATAGGGGAAATAAAGTACTGGGTAGAGAATAATTGGTCTGAGGGAGGCTTCAGGTGGGTTGGGGAAAAGCCCTGGAGAACTGGGCAGAACCTGAACCTGAATGACTAGACATCTACAGAAGAGCTATGCAGGCTAAGGGGCAGACTGCTCAGGACTAAGGCCAGAGGCGGGAGGGAGCTCGGTGTGCCTGGAACCCAGTGAGCCAGGCAGACCTTGCCATGTGGTAGGCTGGAAAAACAGGATGACTGAGGTTACTCAAGGTCTGTAGGACACATTGGCCAGATTGGATTTCATTCGAAATGCAATAGGAAGACACGGGAGGGCTTTCTGCTATGGAATGACATGGTCTGGTTTATACTTCGATAACTTCTCCAGGGGCTGTGCACCAATGGTTCTAAAAATGCAATTCTCCCTCCACCACCCCCCAGCTCCAAGACTCTGTAGAGGCATTCAATCCATTTATTTGGACATGACCATTGTTCTCCATTGTGAAATCTTCAACCTTATATGAAAGTCTCTTAGTTTCACTCTTCAGGAATCCTATGGCAGTTTCCCCTTCTCAAATCTGTCTAAATCAATCAGA